>VDFB02275971.1:0-38818 GCA_007258455.2 Sequoia sempervirens | reverse complement strand
AGTGTCAAGGCACAATAGATGATTCCCCTTCTAGCCAAGTACAAATCCTACCCTGATGTCAAGCTAGAAGAAGTTAATCTCAGATTCCAAGATCCCTAACAAATATTTATCAAAGGAATGATCCATCCCTTGCTTAGTGGAATAAGACCAGTGTGTGCTTGAAACATTGTCACCCTTTTACAAATGTGGATCCTCCCTTTATTCCAAACTAAACCTAAAGCAACTAAGGCAAAGCAAACTAAAATAAAGCAAACTAAACTAAAACCAACTAAATAGGAAAGACAACTAACCTAACTATGTACAAAAGCAAGACTGTCTAGGAGTCTAAGAATGGAAATAATGCTTGAGAAATTTCCCATTGACTGGCAATGGGACATCTTCTCCAGTTAATGTTTTCAATTTGAATGCATTGTCTCCCAAATTTTTTGAAATTTGATAGGAACCCATCCATAAGTTGTCAAATTTGTCATGGTCTCCTCTTCGTTCATGGGCTTTGTCCCAATGAAGGACTGAATCAGAAATTCTAAATGCTTTTACTCTCGCTCTCTGATCAAACCATCTCTTTGTGATACCTTGATGTTTTGCAAAATTTTCCAAGGCTTGATCTCTTTTCTTTTCCAAAAGCAATAGTTGTGACAATTTGGTTTTAACTATGTCCTAATCCAAACACTCTTGCATGAATTGTAAAGTCGAGATCCTCAATTGTATAGGAAACAAAAGATTTTGCCCATATACCAGATGATAGGGTGATGTCCCCAAGGAACTTTTTACTCTTACTCTATCCACCCAAAGAGTGAATATCAATTGTGTATGTGAGTCCCTTGGATTCTTGTCTAACAACTTCTTGATAATGTTCAACAAATTTTTGTTTTTGGATTCTGCTAATTCATTACCTTGGGGATAGTAGTTTGATGAAAACTTCAAAGTGATACCATATTCAAATTCCCAATTAGAAAATTACAAAGATGAAAATGTAGGACCATTATCACATACTAAAGTATGAGGACAACCAAATCTATTGATGATGTTTTCTTCTAAAAATTTAATCACAGTATTCATTGTGCATAATTTCAAAGCTTGAGCTTCTGATCATTTTGTACAATAGTCAGTTGCGGTTAGAATATACCTATGTTGCACAAAGGAAGGTGGGTTGATCATACCAATAAAGTCGAGTCCCCACTTCATGAAAGGTCTTAATTCTATCACAGGTTGAAGTGGAATAGCTAGTTTCTTTTCTCGTGAAGCAATTACTTGGCATGTGTGACAGGTCTTCAAATGACCATACACATCTTTGAACATTGTTGGCCAATAGTATCCTTCCATTAGGAATTGGTGCACTGTTGCCAATGCTCCTCCATGACTGGTCCCAAATCTGGAATGAAAATATTCCATTATCTATCTTGCTTCTTCCTTTCCAAGGAATCTTAGGAAAACTCCCTCATGGTTTCTTCTATATAATGCCACTCCTTGCAACATATATCTTTGGCTTTTCATTCTTAAGGCCCTCTTTTGCACTAGATTTAGATGACTACGCCACCTGTGGTTGAGCAAGAAGCAGGTGATATCATCATACCATTCATTTGGAAATACTTGTAATTCATAAACTTGTACCATTCCTGGCCCTTTGGAAATGGTCTGTGTTAAGGCTTGGCCACGAACAATTTCCATTGGCTAGATATCAAAATCATACTCATGGATAATGGTAACCCACTTGACTCTTTTCTCTCCTAATTCATTTTGCATCAAGAGGGTTTTAACGGCCACATTTGGGACTATGGAAAATACTTTTCTTCTTAAAATGTAATGTCGAAACTTCTTGATCGCCTTAACTAAAGAATATGCCTATTTTTCAACATTCAGGTATCTCAACTTTGCATCTTTGAATGGTGCACTCATGAAATCTATAGGGTGTTCATCTTTTTCATTTGTCTTTTGGGTAAGCATTGCAACAAAAGAATGTTTTGATGCAAAAGAATAGAGGTATAAGGGCTTCGTGTAGTCAGGGATGACCAAGATGGGAGCATCAATTATGGCTTGTTTGATCTCTTTGAAGGCCTTCTTTGTTGGCTCTATTCATTCTATCTTTGCATCTTTCTTCAACATTTCACTCAGAGGCCTTACTATTTCAGTAAATCCTATTATGAATTTTCTCACAAAATTAATCTTTCCAAAGAAGAACACAACTCTTTCTGACTTGATGGAAACCTGATTCTTGATATAGCTTCTACCCAGTCAAGGTTAATAAGAATCCCTTTCTTTGTGATCACATGGCCCAATAATTTTCCCTCAGTCACCCTAAATATGCACTTCTTCAATTTTAACGAGATTCCATACCTTCTGCATCTTTGAAATATTTTCCTCAAATCATCAACATGATTTTCTCTTCTCTTTGAAAATATGGTGAGGTCATCCATATAGATAATAATGCATTTTCCTATAAGATCTTGGAAATTAATATCCATGGCCCTTTGAAAGTTGTCTCCAACATTGATTAATCCAAATGACATTCTTTTATATGAAAATGTATCCCACTTTGTCATGAATGTGGTTTTGAGTCTATCCTCAGGTTCTACTAGCACTTGATTGTATCCTGAATATCCATCAAGGAAAGACATCATTTGGGATCCATTTACAATTTTAATTACTTCATCTAGTGATGGAAATGGTTAATTATCCTTTTCTGAAGCCTTGTTGAGATTTCAAAAATCTACACATAGTCGTATCTCTCCATTCTTCTTGTGGATGGGTACCAAGTTGGCGACCCGCGTTGAGTGGCATACTGGAAAGATAATTCCTATTGATAGTAACTTCTTTACCTCCTGAAAAATGAGGGGCTCCAATAAAGGGTTTACTATCCTTTGGCGTTGCCTAAATGGTTTACTGCCTACCTTGAGAGGAACTGTATGTGTAATGATTGATGTGTCCTATGCCTTTAAATCCTCAACTCTAGACAATAACGTCTAAAACTCCTTTAGAATTTGTATTATTCGTTCTTTCTCTTCAGGTGTCCACACTTTGCCAATGAGAACATTTTTAACTTCATCTTTGGTTCCAAGGTTTACTGCTTCATGCTGGCCTCCTTCATTTCTCTAGTATTTGATTGCATTGATATGATCCTAATCAAAGATTCTTTCAAGTTGTATCATTCCCTTAGGGATGATATTGGTCTTCAAATTCATTATAGCCTCTGCATCAAATTCAACTTCTCCATGATCTTCTTCTTCATCAATGATTTGGGTGAGGAAGACAACATAATTGGTTAAGAAATCCAAAATATGTTTGTCATCATCAAATACTTGAAATTTTTTGATATTGTTTGGTACTAATGGTGTTGAATTTATTTCAACTATAAATTTCTTCACAACATCCATCTCAAGTGGTTCTAATGAATTGGTCGATTGTGCCAATGAATTTGCCACTTTATTTTGAGAGTGGTATATGGATTTGATATTGAAAGTGTCAAAACTTTCAATGAGGTCCCAAACCCAATTTCGATATCCTCTAAATCTCTTGTCATGACAAACATACTACTTTTTCACTTGTCTTACCACAACTTTTGAATCACCATAAACATGAAAGATTTTGACCTTTTTCTGAATTGTGTAAAGCAATTCATGGACTAATGATTCATATTCTGTCACATTATTGGTGCATGGGAATTGTAATCTTAGGGAAGCTAGGTAGGTCTTTCTTGATGGAATGATCAGTTCATAACCAACTCCATTACCCTTCTTGTATTTTGAACCATCAAACCTCAGAATCCAAACTTTCTCTCAATATTGTAAATGCTTAGGGTTGAGCATCTCTTTCTTTTGAACTTCTGGATGATCTTCCTAAACTTTGTTTTCTTCCTGAATATTTTCTTCTTCTGGTGAGAGCTCTTTATCAGAATCACTACCTTCATCTTGTATTGTCAAATTAAAGTATTCATCTTTTAGGACTGGGAAAATTCTTTTGTGGACTTGGTCTAAAGCCAGATCTTGCACATTGTGCAAGAGAACTCGGAATAAAAAAAAAGCATTATCAATTCAACACCAATTGGGTAATAATAAATCTTGTACAAACGCATGACTTACCAATTCTTTTCCTTGTCTTGCACTTTTGAGCACAATCTTCTGAATTTTTTGAAGATGCTTTCACCTTCATCTGGTGATAGCTCATCATCATTTTCAATAGGAACTTTTGTTGAATCTAAATCTTCCTAACTATCTGAGCAGTGAAGCACCAAAATTTCATTATTTTCTCCATACTAACCACATGTGTTAGAAGTTAGTTGAGAAGTAACCATTAAACCTTGGGGTCCAGTCTCTTCCCAAAACCATTCCACATCCATCTGGGATATCAACTACAAAAATGTCAATGAAATGTTGAATCCTTGGATCAGATGATAATTGCATATGAATATTGTTTAACTCTCCTATCACTAGAACCTCTATTTTATCCAACTATGTATCCTTCTTGTTTGTCTTTGTAGGGGTTAAACCCAATCTGTGACATACATATAGTGGCATTACATTACTGGATGCTCCAAAATCAATTAGACAGTTATGCAAGAGTTTATTGAAAATTCAAAGTGAAAGGAGGAAAGGAGTTGGCTTATATTTTCCCTGATAAAATAACACATGGCTTCCTTGTGTACACTGACTTCTATCTCCTTCGCTTTTATCTTTTTAATCCTCTCAACTTGTGGAGTTTCTACTTCCTCCATTGAATTCTCCATCTTATTTTCCTTTGAACTTTGAAGTAGTTGCTTAATTTTGATTGTCTTCTGACTTGGAATTTCTATGTCATCTTTTAGTTCATATATGCCTCGAGTTACTTTGGAACTCTGAGATCCCTAATCAATATTTACAGACTATGGTTGTTCTTGAATAAAGTTTATATTGTTTGTGGTAATTGCAGCCTTCTGAATTGTGTTGGCTAGATCTTGTGTTGGATCCCTTAAATTGTTAAGGAATGTGTTCCTTATCTCTAGTACCATCATCAATTCAAACAGTGACATGTTGAATTTAATCTTTCTCACTTCCTCTATCACATATTGACTTAATCTCTTCAATTCACCTTTAGGAGGAGTAGAATTACTAATGTTACCATCCTGCCTATACTGAGGTGTGTATCTTGGAAGAGGTGGATTATAGCTTGCATTTGGGTGTGATGGAGTTTGAAAGTTGTGTGGAGGAATAGATGAAGTCAAATGCTCTTGATTCTTCCTTTGGTAAAACTTCGATGGTTGTTCCCTGTCTACTAAAATGTTTGAACTTCTTTTATGCCTTTGACCAACACACTATTATGAAGAGGTGGGAAATAGTAATTTGTTGTGTCTTCAACTGTTCCATTAGTAACTGTAGGTGAGTGAATAGGAGGTAGCTCCTCCACTGACTCATTAGTTGATGCTGGTGGAAATCTTCCATATTGGTCAGGTGCTTGATATTGTTCAAATTGTGGTGGAAGTGTGAAGTCTTTTAAAACTAGAGCTTGATCATACTTCACTATAGGGACTATAGTAGTGGATGGATCGTTTGGTGTCTCCTTTTTTATTTCTCTCTAGAAAATATCCACTGTGAGTTGAAATTATCTACATTGTGTCTAAGAATATTGATTAGTGTTGTGCAATCAACACCACCCTAAAAAGGTTGATTTAGTGAGGAGTATACTCTTTGTTGGTCGGTTCTCCCGAGTTGTTGAATTTTTGAGTGGTGACGACACATTTCCATTGTTCGATCTCGTATTCCATGTTCTCTTATGATATCCTTGATTATTACTATGATAGCCTTGAGCATTGCTTTGATAAGCTTGATTACTTGATTGACCTTGGTAATTTTGATAATTACCTTGGTATCCTTGAGAACTCCTTTGCATGATTCAAAGTTGATTGTTCTTATTTCTCAAATGAGTTACTTATGTAGCCAATTTCTTTACTTGCTCGATCAATTCTCTCATCTCTTCTTTTTCTTCTTGTGTCCTTGTGGACATTGTTATACTTTGCAAATATACTAGTTGTGAAGGTTGTGCTTGAGAAATGGGACCTCCTGGGTGAATCACCAACTAATGATTGGAAGGTGGAATAGGGTTCATGATTGGTCTGTGATGTGCCAATGCTTGATTGATCCCTGCTATCTGGTTTGGCATAGCAATGTACCCTAGATGATTGAGTGGTCCGACAACATTCATGCCCAAATCAATATTAACCTTGATTGCTTCTACACAAGCTTCCTTGAGATCAGTTGGAGTTGGGTTGGCTCTTCTTACAAACATGGATGTAAGGCTATCCAAGGCTACATAATAGATTGGTAATGTTGTGGCATCACTTAAGTTGCATGGATCTCATAACCTTTTATATTCCTTACAAAATTGATTGTTGAAGGAACTAATTGGTTCATGTTCTTGTCTCTTGACTTCAACAAACTGCTTGTAAAGTTCAGCTGGAGTGGTTGGAAATCTAAATTTTTCTAATAATACATCCTTTAACTGTTGCCAAGCTTGGACTGAATTCACTAGTAAGTTCACATACCAGTAATATGCTTCTTCTCCTAAAGAGTATTGAAATAATCGACATGCTACATCTTCATGTTGGATATCCCTGTTTTGGAGAGTATCTTCAAAAAAATTGATGTGTTCATCAGTTGTCCAGTTGATATCATCATCCTAGAATTTTTTGCAAAACTACTCTAGATTCTTTGGCATGTCATTATAATCAAAAAATGTAGTGAGAGGGGATGTGTTTCTAAGACGCCAACCCATTGGAATGTTTGGTTGATTTATTTGAACTAGTTCAATTGGTTGTGCAAATATTGGAAATTTTTGATAAGTAGTGCTTGTGATTTGAATCTGTGGTAGTGGGGTTTGGAATAACCCAAAAAAATATTCTACGCTTTGTAATTCTTCACTAGGTGAGACTAATTCTGCACTTGATGTTTCTTCTTGTGATGTTTCTATTTTCTTTCTCTTCTTTTTTCTATAGGGTGATAACTCCACAAATTCTTTGAAAGAACTTGGGGTGGATCTGGTAACTCTTGAAAATTTATCAGGTGAGAAAGATCCATTTCAATCCAACATGTCTTCAATATCATTGAGGATGTGTGGGATTTGGTTGATTCGCTTGTTAAGGAACTTGTTGATTAGCTAGCTGATTTCGCTATCATTGTTGGGATTCAAATCTTTGGATAAGAATATCTCTTTGGATAGTAGCTTCAATACGTTGGGCTCTCTCTTCTTCTTCTTCAAGAATAAAGTGCATTTGAATCTAGTCAAGAGCGTTTCTTTTAACTCTCCACACCAAGCTAATCAGCTCACTGAGAACATCCTCTTGTTCATCGTAAAAACCCAAATATGATTGTAATACTCATTGGGGATCTTCTCTTGGATTAGGAATGTTTCCTGGGAGCACCATTCTTCATAATCAAACCTTGGATTTATTGAGCATGTGTGGATGGGGACTGCTTGGAAACTTTAAGAAATTGCTTTATATCCTCAAAAACTTGTCGCAAAAGGGTCAAGACTCTTTTCTTAGACAAATCTCTTTCAATTGATTCTTCAATTTGTTATCCTTTTTCTACTTCTCTAGCCAGAACATGGCTTGCTTGTCTGTATTTAGTGTGGTTTTTCTATGATTTCCAAGCAAGTGTATACAACTAATCAATAATATTTGTATGTCCTTGATATGGCTATTCAATAGGTATGTCAAAAGGAAGTTTGTGTGGCAACACCATACTGCATTTTTCCTACTACCTTAACTTGAAAGTAATTTTTGTTGTTATTTGTGGGCCATCCTTATAGCACCAATTTTCATGTCGATGCGTGTTTTGTGACACACCAAACACACTTAGAATAAAGAGTCCAAAGACGCTCTATCCTCTCTTGAAAGACTACTATGTATGCTAAGATTTCAAGAAAGATCATATGGAAATTCCAATGTTTATTAAGTAAGGTCTTAACATCTAGATAAGCTCAATGGGAATTGTGATATGATAGTAACACAAACAGACTTACATTAACAAATTACTCATAAGTGAGGACTTAGGTGGATTTGACATTCAATGCTCTATTTTTTTTGGGAGGATTTTCAATTTTAAGATTCTAAAAATAAAATAAAAAGGATGAGGGTCTAGAAGTCCTATACTATTCTTGTGAAGTCAAGAGACGACAAGGATTGAGTGAAACCAAGAACAATAATTTTCTTTGCCACGCTAACAACAACTACACAAATCAAGTGCAATCTTTTGGGATTTGTGCTTAAGATTATACTATGAATGATACCATTAAAAGAACAATATTATTCAAAGTAAGCATTGAAGCATCCACATTATAAGCTTAGTCTAACTTTATGCATTGAATAAAAATCATTTATCGAAAGAAAGTATGAGTGAAAGTTTCACCAATCTATACTATCAATCTATCATTCATCTAACTTGCATTCAAATCAAATACTACTTTAATCTACTTTAGGTGGAAGGAGAATATGTAACCATGCAACCACTTGACAATAGAAGGATTCAAAGAAAATCATGCAATATGAACTTTTATTCTCAAAGTAGCTACAAGAAACAATTTCATAAAACTCTCTCCCATACAATGAAATGAGAGAATGAGAGTTTATATAGAGTTTTGGACATGAAATAAATGGCCAAGATTGATCCAAGATCAATGACAGAGATTAAAACAAAGTAACCCTAACTAGGGTTTCCTAGAACAACAATCAGTAATCAATGAGTGAAGCGGCATGAGGAGCTATCTTTGAGGGGGTGCATCCTTATCCTCCCAAGTGGCACTATATTCGATGAATCTGGACACTATTGTGCTAACCTCCTCGATCGTGACATGTGGCAGCATGTTGAACTTGTATTCCAGTATGTCCAAATCATCCGCACATTCCACAAAAGCAATTTCCCACTCTGACTCTTGTCGTTGGAAGGCATATCAAATGGACAAGAAGTTGGTTGCATTAGTGAAATTTTGTTTCAAGATCAGCCCAGTGGTGGAGAAGAAATTTTCTCAAACTCTATGCCTTAGGTTTTCAAGCTGCATGTCATTTTCTCAGACAATGTCTTTCTCAAATGCATCTACAGCCAAAAGTAAAATCTTATTTCAAATTTCCTTTATCTGCTCCTCAGCTCTAATAGTATCAACCTTAACCTTCTCTAGGACTTAATTCCACGCAATCATCACCCAGTACTAACTTTTGAAATCATATGCAGCGCCTGCTACAATAACCTTTACATCGATTAGTTCCTGCTTTGGAACTCCTTTCAGTACTTTGAGACCTAGAATAATTATATCTTGAATATCTTGAGTATTTTCCCATGCTTCTACCAGAGTTGCAATCCTCTAAAGCAAAGAGGAATTTTTCCCATATGCAAACATCAATTTCTCTACAAATATAGCCACTTCTTCACTTTTATTGATTATCCACTCTTTGGTTTCTTTGGCTATGGTCATCTCTTCTTCAAAGTTTTTGATCGTCTCCTATGAAGATTTCAACAATAGGGGAACCACTGAGCAGGCCTGATCAAGAGGTTAAATGTTGAATATACTCTTTTAGGTGTTCAACTTCCTTCTCGTAGTCCTTTCTCTTTTCTACTTCCTTTTCCAGTCTCGCTTAGAGAGATAGAAGCAACTAAATTGTCCAAGTCTTCCACTTCTTGACCTTTTGTGGTCAGGCCCAAGTCGACAGTGGTGATGGCATATTCTTGAGGAGCAATATCCTCTTTTGACTTTTCAACTATCGGTAGAGAGATTTGTACTATACGATGGCCGACTTCATCTCTTTCGATGGTGGGAAAAATTTTAGCAGGCTTCTTTATATTAATTATCTCTAATCTAGCCAAGAAATCAGTTGTGCCATCTTCCTCTAAATTTTTTGTTTCTTCTTTTATATTCAATCTCTCCTTCAGCCAATTAGCAATAGTAGGTTGCTCAGTACCTTCCTCTTCCTGAGTATCTTGTGTACATGGAACATCTTGAATTCCTTTCAGGGAGAAAATCATTCCTTCTTGAAATTCACTATCTAGAATATCAGTTTCATTCTCAGATCCAGTATTTATGTGCCTGTGGAACATGGGGGTTCATCATCCTTTGGCTGGAGAGAGAATGGGAGAAGGAATCCTTATGTCTCCCAATGAATCTTCAATATCTAATATCCCGTTCATGTGCGTGGACATGGCAGAATGAGGAGGTTTTGTTCTTCGCTTCTTTTGGGTAGGTTCCTCATCTATAGCATTGTTTTCTTGTGATTTTACAGAGTCTTTCCTCCTTCGTGAATTGGTTTTTTCTATTGGTTAACTGCTTTGGGATGCACCGACATTTGAGGAATAGGATTCCACTTTACCCATCAAGTTGTAAGTCATTGTCACATTCTTCCGTTGTAGCTCTTGAATTTGCTTATCTACCCACCATTGTGAATACTTGATGATTGGTCTCATAAAGGTGGTCGAGTCTACAAGTTCTAGTTCTAAACATCTTATGGGAACAAGAGGTCAATTCTCATCAAAACCTAGCTGAATATACTCGCCATCATCTTCAAGTTGATCTGGCACACAGAAGAGCTTGGTTGTCCTGATTAAGCTAACAGGAAATCTAGACCATAGTCTTTTTTGAATGTTATATTCATCAGTAGTGTTCACCAAGTAGTCCTCTAGGTCTACCTTTTGTTTTTTTTCCTTCCATTCAAGGTCCCAATGTGCTGATGAGTGTCAAAATCATCTCTTAACTAGTATGATGTGAACGGATACCATTGCATTTCTAATCTGGCACTTTCAACTGCCTCTATCGATGGGAAAGACTCTAGCATATTCCCAATAAAGAATGGGAAGGTGATAGATTCCTTGTTCTTTGATCTCTGGAGGTTTTGATACATTTCCAGCTGCCTAAGAACCTCAAGCAAGATCATTCTGTTAGTGGGATAGATTGGGAGCCTGAAAGGACATCCTCTGAATCCCTAAATTTTGATGTAGGTGAATCTTGGAAACTGGATGTACCAGGATTCATACTTGTTGATAAGGCTCTTAGCCTCATGGGTTAGCATTTGATGCATCCCTCCTTGCAATATTCTTGTAATGTACATTAGTAAGTTATCATGCGCTCTTCTAAAATGAGATTTCTCACATGGTTGCAACTGGGTGTAGCAATCATATGACTTGAATTCATTCTCTCCATTGTGTACCACACCTCAACAGATCAATCTTGCATATCTATAAGTCCTTTCCAGTAGATAAATAACATAAGAACTCATGTGTAGAAAGATTTAGTTATCTCCAAATTCATTAGCTATTCATGGAGATTGTCACTGATCATCCTCAACCAATTGAACATCCTAACACCTGAGGTGATCTCGTCAATGAAATAATACATCCATGTCTTGAATGGTGCACCTTGAGGGCTGCCCATTATCCTATTCAATAGAACAATGATATCTCCATAGTCTTCCTTCAAGCCTGTCTAGAGTAATTTCTTCGGCATCTTCTTTATAGAAGGCCTTGGCTTCTCCAACCATGTCTTGTTTATGTTGGTTGTGCACTAATCCATCTGATCTTTAAAAACTCTCCTTACATCTTCCTTGGTCTTGTATGAATTTTGGTTGTTATTGGGAATGTTGAATGCTTCTTGTATAGCCAATTCTCCGAGATGTGCCAAATTCTTCCATCAGGCGCAATGATTTTTCTCTATTGTGGGTTGTAGTGTATGGCACACTCCACTATCAGTTCAACACACTCCACAGGTAGTGGAAATCTTGTTGCTTGGACTATGCCATTTTGCATCATCCAGTGAGCAATTGTTGTTGGCAGGAGTCCATCTTGTCCATACATTCTCTTCTTGAATTCTTGGAAGTCAACATGTCCAAGATTTGTGTCCATGATGTTCTTCCACTTGGAGTTGGTTTTCAATTTTGGTTGTAATCATTTGCTTGCAAACTTCATTTGAGCCTTTCTTGAAGGTTCTCCTTGGGTGGTCATCAACCTATGAGAAAAAGAAAATATATTAATTCTAGGACTTTAATTTTAATTTTCTTGAACCTTTCTCTCAAAAATTTTAAGTTTCAGCCTATTAAAGGGAAGATTTTGTGAAAAAATCAAGCTGAAAAGGAAAATACTTACTAAATTTTGCAAGAATAAATTAATAAGACAAAAGAAGAATAAAGAATTCCATCAAACTTTGATTCTAAACTTCAAAATTATACTCTTGGATGGTAATTTTGCTTTAAACTTTGAAAATTTTGTCTTTGTTGCTGAAAAACCAAGCTATTCCCTTGAAAATTTTATTTTTTAACTCAAAATTTCACTCCTTTCTTTGTTCTTCACCTTGAAAAATCACTGAATATCCAATATTATTCTCTCAAAAATTCTATCTCTTGTAATTTTGAGAGAGCTTAATTCTCCTCTCAATCAAACTTTGGAAGAATGAGTTGAAAATGACTTGTTTAAACTCCTTATAAGCTTGAGAAGTTCAATTTATTTTAGCAATTTCATGTTTTTCTCTTCAGTTCATTGAAGTTAGACTTGTTTTCTTTCGTCCATCAAGGCAAGTTTCTAATTTCCTGAAATCTTCAGGATTCTCTTTTTTGAGTTTGAGATCTTCTAAGTGTTGGGATAAGTGTTGGAAAATAATAAAAGATTTTATGTGTGGATTTCGATTTTCGACCTTTCTTATGGAAATATTATATTTTATCTAGGGATTTTTTATTTTGGTGAATTTTGATTAATTTCATGGATTTTTATCTCTTTCTTGCCAAGTGGGACTTCCAAATCATCTTTCCATCTTTCTTTTCTATGGAAAATTTAATTGCTTCCATGCCAAGGTCGGACTTTACCATGCTTAAGACATTGTATACTTGGGTAGGGTCAGACTTTCTATTAGTTTAGACGTCCTATCTTTTGGCCTAGGTTGGACTTTGTAGTGTCTTCGCCATCTTTTCTAAGTGTCGAGGTCGGACTTGCTTCTTGTCTCACCATTCTTTTCCTTTATGCTTGGCGGACTTTGGATCCAGCTTACCATTGTGCCTATCATCCTTATGGCAGACTTTGGAGTACCTTGGATATTCTTCCCACTAGTCAAGTAGGACTTTGCTTGTGTTTTTCCAAGGTTGGGCGGACTTGCTTAAGTCTTTGCCAAGGTGGGGCGGACTTCTTTGTTGTCTTGCCATTGTTTCTTTAGTGTTGGGTGGACTTTAAAGTCTTTTTTCCAAGAGATGGGAAGACTTTATCCTTAGCTTTCCATACCCTCCTCTTCTCATGGTGGACTTGTCTTTGTGCTTGACATTTTACTCTCCATGGAAAGGGCAGACTTTCTCTATGTCTTGACACATCCATGGCAGACTTCCAAGGTGTCTAGACAAGTGCATCTCTCCTTCCAAGTGGACATTGACTTTGTGCCATTGTGAGCCTTCTTCTGGATCATCCCACCATGTGGTTTTCTCTTGATTTTTACTTGCTTTTCTTGATTTTTTGCTTGCTTTTTGCTCTTAGAGGCCTGAATTTTTTATTCTAAAGATGGAAACATTGACTCCATGACCTACAGGACCTTGGCACTTTCTAAAAATAGAAATTACTAAAAATAGAAAAAGCAAAATAGCAACTTTCTAAAATAGTAAATCCTGGATTGGTCCAAAAGTACCAAAAATAGAAAAAGAAAAAAGAAAAAATCCCTAAAAAATAGGAACTGCCAGAATTGAGTGAAAACAATTGCATTCTTCATCAACTGTGCCTTCTGAGCACTTTGGTGATGTCTAAGCACAGTTTTGGGCTTGAATTCTCTACTTGGCTTGGGTGATAACTTAAAACTCTAACTTGAAACTCTCTGAGCAAAAGGACTTATGAAATTGCAACCCAAAGCTAAACCCCAAAAGCGAACCACTGAGGGTCCCCATTTGCAATGGGCTGATGTGTGAAATAGGTCACAATAGATCTCTAATCTGATAGTTTCATTCAAACATTAGTGGTTTTTCCTTAATCAGTGGTTGCTTATAATAGGTATAATCTTCTACATTTGGGGCTTTGACAATTTCATTTATAAAATGATGGTTTTCTAATATCTTTTAGTGGTTGTCCTTTCTTCATTATTCAATCAGTTTCGATGTATTTTTTGGACATATGGAAGATATTATCTTGGATGTGCTAAAACATGAAGATTTGATGAAGGCAAAGATAAATAGCAATAGAAATAATCCTTTAATATCCAATTGTGCTTATAAAGGTTTGTTATCTTTTGACAATAAAAGTCACTTTCTTCGCATCTCTATATACAATATCAATTTACTCTCCTCTTTGCAACACTACATAGGTCTTTCAATTTTCCTATAAGAACATGACATGAAAATAGTTGTGTTGGACTGATAAATTTTGGGGGGAAACACATAATTTAAATCAAACTATTTTACCTTCCATCAATCATCAGCCAATGTATTTTGTACATCCACATCTACTATTATTAAATCTCTATCAAACACATAAAATGACTCCAAAATCTCAAAAAATGTTTTAAGAAATCTAATTTTAACTTATGTTTGACTTTTGATAAATTGAGTCTGCATAAATTAAAGAGGCAAACAAGAAAAAGTAGATCCATGGGAACCTTTTTGGCGAAGTATTATGCTGAAATGATAAATCCCAAAAGCAGACCCTCTTTATAAAAAACATGATAGATTATATAGAAGATCTAAAGCAGAAAGCATGGCTTTAGTTTAATCTATGATTTAAGAAACTTGCTTGTTTGACCAAATCTGCATTTATAAGTGGAGTCTAGTCATCATTTAAAACTTGTTCTCTTGAAGACTTGCCTACACTCAAGTGGTGAAATGTTGCTGCTTTGTTATAGGTAAAGGAGGCACATGAGATGATTTCTTTTTTCTTTTCATATTTGTTTTCAGTCCATTTCTCCACTGGAGAATCTGAAGGTGGTATATTATACTCACTCATCATGTTATTTTGCCATTAAGTAAAGGTTACATAATTTATTACGAAGGTCATGAGGCTGACTTCATGGATTGTCTCAGCCAGCAAACTTAGTGTGAGTGATGTGGGTACGAATAGAACAGTGAATGTCATAACATTGATTGCATTAAAAAAATCCAAAGTACGTATAATGGAGCTTCTCAACCTTAGCTTTGAAGCGCCACAAACTGACACACTCAGTATTACGGTCCTGTTTTAACTGAAAACAGGTGCAAATTATTAAGTTCATAGTCCTTATGGTAGACCCCACTGCCAATGTACCATTAATCCCATCTGTTGGTTGGAAACTAGTCACAAGCTTGTGAGATTTGCTAGGCAGT
This sequence comes from Sequoia sempervirens, assembly GCA_007258455.2. Classification (NCBI taxonomy): domain Eukaryota; kingdom Viridiplantae; phylum Streptophyta; class Pinopsida; order Cupressales; family Cupressaceae; genus Sequoia; species Sequoia sempervirens. The sequence goes on along the minus strand of VDFB02275971.1, from coordinate 23,556 downwards.
CACATATTTCACTTGGGTATAATTATACTTCAAGAAATCTTTAACACATCAACGGTGATTATAAGTTTTAAGCCAAATAAATATTTCTTTTAAAGTATATGTTTGTGTGCCCATTAACCTTTATTCATCCTATATTAAATTTGCTTCACGTCATTGGTAACCCACAAATCTAAAGTTAATAAATTATGTAAAGAACAACTATCACTTGTTCACTCACCAGCCCTCACCATTACTTATACAGTTGTCTTACTCTTTTAAAGCAGAATTTAATGATGGTTTTGAGTATATGTTAGCAATTTCCTAAATGTGCTGACAGGAGTAACAGGCATATACACCCACCATATTACAGAAATGGAAGGAACACCATTTAGTATTTTGTACAAGGTTTGCTTCAACCACATGTCTGTGCTAAAGACAGGGCATTTTTATTAGGAAACATGTTTAATATTTATGTTCACTCTATTTTGAATCAGAGACCAGTCCTCCATGAAACAGAGCTGTCAACAATTTATTTTCTATTTAAACTAGTTTTGAGGTCTATTTATATCTTTCCACTGGAATAATTTCATATAGTTTTCATGAATATCAAAGCAATTCCTCAACACCCAAGTGAATGAAGCAATTTCTTTGGTAGAATTTGATTCAAATAGTTTATTATGTTTCTTAAGATTGCTTCCATTACTGTTAATGGGTACTGGAAATCAGTTCACATCATATTCAACATACAGTTAGATGATATCACATATCTTACACAGGCCTAAAATCACAACTGCCTCAATAAACCTCCATATGCCAATGGCAGAGCACTCATGGCATCACAGTAAGAACTGTGAAAAGATCTCAATCTCAATGCATTGTTGAATTGTATACCACAATGTGAACATGGTCTTTGAAGGATGAAAGGCAACACATTTAATGAACCCTCATGGAGTATGTCATTTGGATTTTCCTGGCAACACTCCATGCTATTTAAACCAATATGGGCCCGATTGATAAAATCTGCAGACAATCTATATTCCACGAGAATAACATCAGCTAGCATTCACTTGATATTGATGACATCTAATGCTCTTTATACTAATTTGCAGGTATACAAATGCTGTCCATGTACATATGCCATCATGTGGATCTGTTTAAATCTCCTAGTGTAAACACAACCAGGACATTTTATAATTTGGCCACAAATACTCCTTTTGTTTTAACCTTTTTTTTCTTTGTAGGATGTGAATGTTTTAACCAGTTTTTTATATTTCAGCGTTTGTGTTCCTAATTAGTGTTTCCATACTATGTTTCATCAATTATGTAGTCTACATATAGCACATGTTAGCATGTGTGTTTAAAGTGCATTTTTAATGTTTTCAGTAACATTCTCTTGATTTTCTGATAGAATCTAATTTTGTAGGGTTACATGCTATCCAAATAACTAATCAACATAAGAAAATTAGGTTAAACTAGCTTGAGCTAATAAAATCTATCTTCTCTATGTATGATCTCTAATGTGATAGTTCTTATTCAAACATTGCAGTTACATGCCCTCAATCAACAGTGGTTGTGTATAATAGGGTATAACTTCTACATTTGTGGGCTTTGGCAATTCATCTATAAAATGATGGTTTTGTACTATCTTTAGTGGTTGTTCTTTTCTTTATTATTTTATCAATTCTTCTCAATGTATTTTTGGTCATATGGAAGATATTATCTTGGATTTCTAAAGCATGAATATTTGATAAAGGCTTAAGGGAAATAATAGTATAAATAATCCTTTATCCAATTATACTTATAAAGGTTTGTTATCTTTTGACAATAAAAGTCACTTTCTTCACCCCATTTACAATATCAATTTACTCTCCTCGTAATATAACATGGATCCCTCAATTTTCTCTACTCTAACATGACATGAAGATAATTATATTGGACCAAATTTAGAAAGAAACACATAATTCAAATCAAACTATTTTACCCTTCCATCAATCATCAACCAATACTCTTCCTGTTTGACCAAATCTGCATTTATAAATGGAGGTCCTGTTTGACCAAATCTGCACTTATATGGAGTATAGTCATCACTTAAAACTTTCTCTTGAAGAATTGCCAACACCTAAGTGATGAAATTTGTTGCTGCTTTTTTTATAGGTAAAGGAGGCACATGAGGTGAATTTTTTATTTTTTTTCATATTTGTTTTCAGTCCATTTCTCCACTAGAGAATCTGAAAGTTGGTATATTATACCCACTCATCATGTTCTTTTCCCATGAAGTAAAGGTTACAGTATTTATTACGAAGGTCATGAGGCTGACTTCATGTATTGTCTCAGCCAGCAAACTTAGTGTGAGTGATGTGGGTACGGATGGAACAATGAATGTCATAACATTGATTGCATAAAAACTTTCCAAAGTATAATCGAGCTCCTCAACCTTAGCTTGGAAGCGCCACAACCTGACACACTTAGTATTACATTCCTGTATTAACTGAAACATGTGCAAATGATAAGTTCATAGTCCTTATGGTAGACCCCATTGCCAATGTACCATGTCTCAAGAAGATAAGGCATGAAAAGAAACACCCACATCTTATTGGTTGGAAACTACTCACAAGCTTGTGAGATTCGTTATAGACGTATGTGATTTGGGTATAATTATACTTCGACCAGTCTTTAACACATCAATGGTGATTACAAGTGTCACACTTTGATTAGGATTTAACATGTTTAATATTGATCTTCACTCTATTTTGAATCAGAGACCAACCCTCTATGAAACAGAACTGTCATCAATTTATTTTCTATTTAAACTGGTTTTGAGGTCTATTTGTATCTTGCCACTGGAATAATTTCATATACTTTTCATGAATATCAAAGCAACTCATCAACACTCAAATGGATGACATCTAAATGAATGAAGCAATTTCTTTGGTAGATTTGATTCACATAGTTTATTAGGCTCTAAGAAAATTCAGTGCGACAAATTCACAGTCATGACAAATTCACCTCAAGGAAAATTCACCACCAGCAATTCACCTTCATGGAAAATTCATCGCGTTCAAAGTTTGCGATTAATTTTCGGTGGCGGTGAATTGTTGGTGGTAAATTTTCCTTGAGGTGAATTTGTCATGATAGTGAATTTTCCTGCATTGAATTGTTGGCGGTGAATTTTTCGATGGTGAATTTACTGAATGCCAGTTTATTATGCTTCTTAAAATTGCTTCCATTAATGATTAATGAGTACTAGAAATCAGTTCACATCATATTCTAACATATAGTTAGATGATATCCCATATCTTACATGGGCCTAAAAAAACAACTCTCAATAAAATTTCACATGCCAATAGCAGAGCACTCATGGCATCACAGTCAGAACTGTGAAAAGATCTAGACCTCAATGCATTGTTGAATTGTGCACCTATAGATATACCAATGTGAACATGGTCATTGAAGGATGAAAGGCAACACACTTAATGAACCCCCATGGTGTATGTCATTTGGATTTTTCTGGCAGTGCTCCATTCTATTTAAGCCAATATGGGCCCCATTGAGAAAATCTGCCCGATCTACAAGCCACATGAATAACATCAGCAAGCATTCACTTGATATTGATGACACCTAACGCTCTTTGTACTAAGGTGCAGGTTTACAAATGCTGTCCATGTGGATATGCGCCCATCATGTGGACCTGCTTAAATCTCATAGTGAAAACACAACCGGGACATGTTATAATTTGGCCACCAATACTCCTTTTTTCTTAGGGTTTCATTGATGTCAATCTCCATGACAATCTCGTGATTTCCTAACCTTTTGGTATGCCTTTGTCTTCTAAATGGTGCATTCGGCAGTGATGAGACAATCAAATGGTAACCAAACAAAGAAGAGCTCCCAAAACATAGATACTAATGTGATATTACAGGAATTAGTATAGATGTTTGATTCAATAACAAGTGATTTACATACTCCAGAATTGGCAAAGGTTATTAATAGTTTGGATCTTGAAAAGCATCTACTGCATTCTGAGTGCCTCTTGCAACGATGAGGGTGTGAAGTTGTTTGGCATTTTGTGGCACTTTGAGATTCAAAAGCCACAAACATGTTATGATAGTTATTACATATAGATTTATGCAGTTGTTATTATAAATAATATAAATTATAAATAATATAAGAATTGAAGATTTATGGTAAAAAAATTATAGAGATTTAAAAATTTTATAATTATAATTTTTTTTAATGGTTTATAGAATATTTTTGTAGACACTTAAAATTGACTTTTGTCAAATTTTTATATTTTTTCTAAAATTGACCATTTTTAGATATTTATATTATTAAATAGTATTTATTATTTAATTAATATTTATCATTATTCTCATTTCTCATTTGTTTATTTTTCTCTAAGTTCTAACTCTTGATAAATAATTGTTTGATAATTATTTATCTAGACTTTTTATCCCCTTCTTCCCAAAAAAAAAAAAACATATTTTTATTTATTTAATTGATTATCTTGTCCATTTCCATAATCCATCCCTAATCATCTATTATCATTAATTACCCTCCAACCATGTGTACATGAGGAGCCACTTGTTATGTTAGGCACGTGCATGTACACGACAAGTGGTACTCAATGGTATGGCCAAGTTTTTACCCTATTGCTACTTGTCCCTCCATCCAATCCTCTAGAAATCTATAAAATTGAGGTCATTCAGGGCATATTCATAATCTACTCCTTGAAAACAATATTATGTTGTTGAAACTAAGCACAAACATCTTTAATCAATTAGGAAAAATGACTTTCATAGTGCAACTAGTAGATTGATGTGGATTTCCATTTAAAAGATTGTATTGGTTTAATCTTCTAATAGCCTAATCTTGAGTGTTTTATTGTTGCATGTGAAAAAGTAATTTAGGTTGATTTAGGTTGCTAATTTAGAGCCACATTCATTTGAACACTTTTTGGCATGCGTGGTGGTCCTAGTCCTTTCTAACTAATAAAACTTGTGTGTTTTGAGTGTTTTACATGTGTAGGTCATAGTTCAGCATTTTTGTTGTAGGTTTCACAATTATGCACTAGTTTTTAGTGGCCGTGTTTCTCCATTACCAATGCTTTTTTTGGTGTTTTGTGGCTAATTACTATTCATATTTTTGATAGAGAATTGAATTCACGAGTCATTATCTTGCTACTTTTCACTCATAATATCTCCTTTTAAAGAATTAACCTCATTTTTGGTAGGATGTGAATATTTTAACCATTTTTTTTTAATTTCAACAGTTGTGCTGCTAATTAGTGGTTTCATACTATATTTGATAAATTATGTAGTCTACATATAACATATGTTAGCATGCGTGTTAAAAGTGTATTTTCAACATTTTCACTAATATTTTCTAATAGAAACTAATTTTATAGGGTTACATGTTATCCAAATAACTAATCAACACAAGAAAATTAGGTTAAAGTAGCTTGAGCTAATAAAAAACTATCTTCTATGTAGGATCTCTAATGTGGTAGTTTTATTCAAACATTAGTGGTTGCATGCCCTCAATCAATGGTTGTGTATTTTATAGGTATAATCTTCTACATTTTGGGCTTTGCAAATTTCATCTATAAAATGGTGGTTTTGTAATATCTTTTAGTGGTTGTGTTTTCTTCATTATTTATCAGTTTCAACCTTATTTTGATTAGTCTAACTTACTAACATGCTTTGTTTGGCTATTGTGATTATCCTAACATTTATTTTGTAGTTTTTTAGTAAGTTGAAGGCCCTAAAATATTGAAACTACTAATGTTTTTTCTTGAAATGTTGTTTGTCAAAAACTTGTTTTCTATTAGATTTAGTTAGACCTCATTAAAGTAGGGGTGAATTAATTGTGTGCATTGTCTTAGGATCTTGGAGAATGTTTTTTCTCTCCTCACACCTCTAGGTGATCTTGGGGATCAAAAGTTATACTTTTTCCTCTTTGTTTAGATTAAATCCTAAGAGTGCTAGAGTCATGCATACTTTATCTTTATAATTCATGTATCTTGGAGATCAAAAGTGCCTAGCATATCTTGTCCTTTAGGAGGCTTGCATGGGGATTTTATCAACACATTGGATGACCTTGACCATTCATTCCAACAAGATAATACAAAGCAAGGAGAATGAAATTTGTACCCCAATCTAGCTACACATTGTGTTTGGTACAAATTTGGGGCAATCCAAGGCTAAAGAATATTTTCTTGTAAAGTTACCATGTTTTTTTGTCGGCTAGTGTTCATAGATTATGCCTCACATACCCTTTGTTTTATTTTAAGAATACTCCTAGAGAGCTAGTCAAACCTAGATAGGACCTTTTGACTATCTCTTAGTGTGGTGCAAGTGAAGCATATTGCACCCTAAAGTTACAAATGAGTGCCTTTAGGTGTTGAGATAAAGCTAACCTTGGGTGAAGCCTTTGGACATCCTTGGTAAGGAATTGCATGCAACATGACACTCCCTAGCTACCCCTCATCTAGAAGATGGTATTAGATTTATGTTATGGGCCCACACTAGGTGACACACAAGTACTTGAATAATTCTATGCATGTGTGACTGTTTTAAATGTTTTTATGTGTTGTACTAGTGATTTTCAAAATTCTTAAACTCCCTTAATTCTAGGAAATCTAGCTTTTTGTGTGAAATTGATTAAATATGTTAGATTTGGATATGAAGCTTCCTAGAATCAAAATGACTAAAGGAAATAAAAATAAAAATCCAAAGATGAAGAAAATCAACACTCCCTTTCACAAAACTAGAAAAAGGGAGAGGTGAGTGCTTTATATAAAGAAAAATAAGAGAAAATACTTAGACTAGGAAGAATAATAACTCCCAACTTCCCAAAATAGGTGGGATTTTTACCTACTTGGTAAATACAAAGTTACATGGTTGCACCTACTTAGATAAAGACAACCAGATGGTTATGAGAGGTGAAAAATAAATTTAAAAGTGGGTGTGAGAATCAATTGCCTAAAGTTGGGTGAGAGTGATACGTGTAATCCATGGATTATGTCATGTGTCCTCATATTAACCATGTCTAATATAACCTAAGAAAATTTAATAATATGTGTAAGAAAAATCAATATCTCCATAAATAAGGAAAATAAAAAACCTACACTAACACCCCCCTTAAGCATAGGTTAGGTGGGTAAAAATATGGAAAGATGTAAAAAAATGGGTCTTGGGTACAAGGACATGTTAGGTACCTATGTACAAAACAATCTCCCACAACTAAAGAAAAGGATAAAATTTAGTGGAAAAAAACTCCTTACCTAAAGAGAGAAAAGTGAATAATTTTCCTCACACAAGAAATAATCCCATGCAAGGAAGAAGCCCCTATGCTTGAATTCTTAATAAACATACTAATTGAAAAATGTCTCACTTTTAAACAATTTATCCTTTCTAAAATCTCAAATGTGCATCATACTCTAGGTTTCATTGGTTACATGTCTTAAAATTTTCAAATTTCATATTTTTAACCAAGTTAGGTTGGTCAAAAAATTAGTTTTTTAATATTTTTAAAGAGCTCATAACTAATTATTTACTTATGAAAAAATTAAAAAATATGTCATGTATGCTCATTTGTTCTTTAATTATATCTAAAGTCTAGAAAAAAATATTGCTCATACTTAGGTTGGTTGAAATGACACCTACTTTTTTTTTTCAAAATGTTTATTAGTGCCTCATTGAAACATTTATTTTATATCATATTAATTCATTTAATAAAAACAGTAACCCACAAACTGTTTTAATTTCCTACAAATTTTATTACAACATATTTTGTAGATTGTGTAGATAACTCATTCAACTTTTCACATGAAGTTGTTTAAGTCTATTTCTTAGCATTTGCATTGCCACTTAAAGGAATTTTTTTGGCCCATCATGATCTCAAACTCACCCCTCTTTTAGATTCGCATTCATAAAAAAGTGAGTGCAAATTATAAAGGAGAAAGGTGCATACCCTTAGACTTTCCCCAATGTCACTTTGTGTGAATATCTTTAAGGCATGGTCTTAGTGTTTAATTGGTCAATTTTGGTATAAATGCTAATTGTAAGCCTCAATCCAACATTTATTTAATTCATATCATGTAGTTTCAAGTATTCCATATCATTTTCTAAAGCATTAACCATTCTAGATTAGATCACATGTGATTCTCTCTCCAAGATTGAACAACCATGACCTCATCGTTTTGATTTTAAATTCAAAGTTCACTATTTCCTACACTAATTCTTCTAGCATATGATTGCTACCTATCAACTAGTATTCCAAAGGTTTGAAATTGCATATAATCTAGGGCTTGTTTTTAAAGACATCACCTAAAGTCATTCTAAGACATGATAACATGTTGAATACACATGAATTGATCAACAAATAGAATAACACACAAGTCACTTTCAAGTTCAACTATCAAATTCTAGTATGTATTCATCATGTCTGATATCATGTTATTTCTACATTCTTATCTCTATTGAATCAATCCATGATCTTGACTACTAGCAAGTCAATCACACTTCACTTTATTATAAGAAGTCCCAACAATGTTTCTTAGCAAGCAAGTCACCTAGTTTTTCCTCACATAGATACACATTAGAAAACAATCTTCTACAAGTACCAAATTTTTTCCTATGCTCAAGGCCTAATGGATGTGATCATATGCACGAGTGTATCTCAAGTCTTAAAACTCTTAGACCTCAAGTATCTCAAGCTTGAAAATCAAACCCAATTCTAAATTTTTGTTTTTGCCTCCCAATCATAACATCACAATAACTAAAGTCCACTTTGCACGATTTAGATATTTTATTTGATAGTAATCTATGTATGAATCAAGTGCTTGAGACATTCATTCAACATGTTTTTCAATGCTAGATGTAGATGCCCATTCAACATGTTTTTCAATGTTAGATGTCCTTGAAGACAGTTGAACTTTGATCTCCAATAAAAAACAAGTGGTCCAACCACTTAATCACACCCCACTGACAAAAATCACTGTTATTTATAAATTAATATTCAATTATAAATGATTAATATTTGAAAATCACCCTTTTTTTTGTGCTAGGATCAAGCACTAACATGGTGTACTCATAAAAAATTCATGGCTAAAAGCTAATTGGTACAATTTAAATCGTGCAACTACTAGATACATAAAGATAATTTAGAAAAATAAAACACAAATAATAATCTAGCCGGTGGAGGAGGAAAAAATTGGAAAACGATTTTAACATAGTCATATTATGATGAAAATAGTTACACTGTATGCTAACCCAGAAGTCCTTATGTAATCAATCAAGACCAAGAATTGAAGTGTATTAAATATATTATTCTCTCATAAACACACTTAAACATAGATAATATTTTCTACATGCATAATGTTAAAGTCAATCACGGCACCCATAAAAAAGGTAAACATGATAGATCTTGGCCGAAAAGAATACAGTCAAATATGTCATAGTTGTCTATACTTTAAATAAACAATGGCCACCATAAGAAAATGACTTTTCTTTTGTCAAATTCAAGATAAGGATGGCCACTTAATATTTGACAAAGTCAAAACAGTTTATGATTATCCTGAAAAGGAGTTTGAGAAATTTTCAATGATGATTCAGTGTTTTCAAGATGCACTTACAAAATGGCTCAAATTTTCATCACATACCAAATGAAACGATTACTCAGCCATTACTTTCAGTTGGAATTACATAAGTCATAGAGTCAATAAAAAACTACTTTAATATGACCCATACTTCATAGTCTACTACATTTAACTAGAATAGATAGCTATAGTTACATTCATTGTACACATCAATGATGTGCACTAAGTTTTGTTGGTGTGAGCAGCAGAATGATGTAGACTGGTATCTTCTATTGGTTTGATTTTCTTGTATGTGTATTTTCTTGCAATAAAGATGTAAAGGCATAAGTTGATACTACTGAGAGAAGCCAAGAGCCAGTAGAAATAATCTAAATGGCATCTGTTAAGGTTGTTCACAAACCAGCCCTTGTGACCCCCTCTTGCACTGGCCTTTTCTGTAATGGTGATGAGAAGACTGCTGATAAAACTTGCAACACCCACAACACTCAGATAGAAGGCAATCCCCAAGCTTCTCATGTTGTCAGGGACCTGATCATAGAAGTATTCCTGCAATCCTACCAGTGTGAACACATCTGCTATTCCAAGCAATATGAACTGTGGGCATAACCAGAAAACACTGAGGGGTATTATAGCCTTGGGAGTGTCAAGTAATCCATGGCTCTTTGCTGCATTTAACCTCTTTTTCTCAGAAAGAGCTGCACTTACTAGGAAGAAGATGGAGATGAACATGCCCACACCAATTCTTTGAAGTATGCTTATTCCTCTTTCATTACCTGTGAATTTTCTTGCCATGGGGACTAGAATTCTGTCATAGATTACCACAAAGATGACCATGGAACCAGCAGTGAAGGTAAGAAGAGAGGCTGGGGGGATTTGAAAATGAGAACCCATTCTTCTATCCATGGTGTAGCCTTGCTTTATGAAGAAGGTGGTTCCCTGAGCTATTGCCACTCCATAGGTTAAGCAACATAACCAGATAGGCACCATCCTTAGTATAAGCTTGGTTTCCTCTACTTGAGTTATTGTGCACACTTTCAATGGATTTGGCTCCTTCGCTCCAGTGCTTCCTGCTAAATCTGCATCAACTTGTCCCACTATGGCTGCTTTGTCCAAGAACCTTAACATAAAATTTTAAATTCACATTCCAATCAGATGTCAAATATCCAATAATTTGAGATAACATAATAGTTAATTTTGAATCAGATGTCAAATATCCAATAATTTGAGATAATATAATATTTAATTCAGAATACATATTAAATACAAAAGTAAAATGAATCGTTGATTGTCACCATAATAAAATGATTTTGAGGATATAATTTAATAACACTAACAGGTTACACTAATAATTTGATGAAGCATTTTGAGTATAATTTAAGTGGACTTATTGGTAAAGGAGTCGGTATTCTATAATCTCCATAATGAAAGTCAATCTTCAAGTCCAAATATATTGTCTCACTCAAGGATAACAGAAAAACTACTAATTTTTTAGCTTTTTATAATACCCAACAAATGCTCGAGGTTTAGGTTAACCAGGAAATTTCTTCCTTACCATGATTATGTACGCCACCAATAGGGATCATTAAGTTTTAATACTTTCCTTTCTGCTATTGCTAAAGAGGGTTGCCTTAACAACTGCTTTTACCTATGGGCACACAGTACCGACGTTCAGTAATACACTGTCTCATTTGGGATCCTATATAAACATATTAAGAATAAGTTAAGTCATTAATGTTTTTGATCATTTTACAATTTCAATTTTATTTTGTAGTTATTTCATTTTGATGATGGATGGATCATAGAATATGATCTGAATATCGATGAAAGATAAATTTACATAATCTAATCTTAAGGTGTTTATTCTTAAATAACACGAAGTTACATAAGATTATGTAAATTTATTTTGTTTATTAATGTTTCGGATTGCTCTATGATTCAATTCTCTTCTCTGATCTCATCTTGATTATGGATCATAAAATATGATCCAAAACATTGATGAAAGATAAATTTACATAATCTAATCCTAACTTGCTCATTCTTAAAAAACATGAAGTTACATAAGATTATGTAATTTTTTTTTCTTCATTAATGTTTTGAATTGTTCTATTATTCAATTCTCTTCTCTTACTATCTTATCCTGATGATAGATTATGAAGTGTGATCCAAAACATTGATAAAAAAAGTAAATTTAAATAATCTAATCCAAAACTAAACTTGCCGATTAAAAAAGAAACACAAAATATTAGGCGAATTCCAGTTTACCACCGTGCTTGATCACGAAGTTAAGAATTGTAAAGAACATATCCAAAAGATCTTAAAAAATTAAGACAAGTTATAGAAATTGCACTTACTTCAAGTTTTCTGTATGTGATAGCAACCTCTGTCCAGATCTGATGTCTTCCACATCCAATTTCTCGTAGAGAAGACCCACCTCAGGATATTTCTGATTCCTGTTGTTGAAGGCAGCAACAAAGACTTGTAGTATCCGAGTGAGAGGGCTGCCTCTGGGAATCCTGTTTCTGTAATACGGAGTTCCAAACAAAAACAAGATGAGTGTCACAGCCATGGCTGCTGTAGGGATGGAAAAGCCGATACCCCAGCCTATATTGTCCTGAACATATACAACTACTGTGACTGCAACAAGAACACCTCCGCACAGACCAAAGTACCACCAATTGAAGAAAGATATTTTTTTCAGCTTTTCTGTACTTTCTTGTTCATTGAATTGGTCTGCCCCAAAGGATTGGAGAGAAGGTTTGTGACCTCCTGTGCCTATAGATATCAAATACAAGGCAAGGAAGAAGAACCCAACTTGTGTGGATGTTGCATGGGGATCGCATGTCAAGTTGGTTTTCTCACACTGTGGAGGCTTTAAGCCAGAGAGTGAAGCTGAGAGAGTCAGCAATATTAATCCCTGTGAACACAAAACAAACTTCAGATTAACTTGTCTGCTCAGCCATCGTATGCAAATGATTTAGAGCACTATGGTAGAAAATGTTTACCACCATAATAACCCATAATCAAAATTAGTTCTGTGTTCCATTATTCTTATGATTGTTATATGGAACTGTGAATAGCTTTGTGTGAAGCTCAATTCTCTGTTTTTTAATGATGGATCTTGGAATTTGATCGGAAGTGTTGAGTAGTAAGATTCACAGAGTCAAATCTAAAAGCAATGCATGCTAACACTCTTAATGCCTTTTTATGAATGGAATTTGATTATAAATGTCAGAACGAATAAAATAAAATGCATGCTAACATCCTTAATACTCTTAATGAATGAAATTTGATCCAAAACTTCAAGAAAAACAATCAAACTTCAAGAAAAACAAATCACAGTCAAATCCAGAAACAATACATACCAACACCCTTGACACCATTAATGTCTCTTTATCAAGAAGGTAAGTTCGAGATTATTGACAATTTTTTTTGGGTTTGGGAGGAAGGGAGAGGAATGGTATTAACTGTCCTATTCAATGGACCATTATTGGAAATTACAATAAACAATTACCTTCCCAGATAAGGAATATTTGCAGACAACAAAGCGACATCTGAGACTATAACGTCACCCAAAGTGGTTTGATTTCGTCTTATACACGCTATGGTCTAGACTCGAAAAAACAGAAAGAATCCATGGTAATATCCATCTGTAATTAAAATAGGTAAATTCAACTCCAAAGTACGATCATCCATTAAAGGAGACCATACAAAGGAAGTAATCCCACGAAGACTTGACCAAGAACCAATAACCTCTTGGCCAATCATAACAAAGGTTCTAAATCTTAAAAGAAAGCGTATCTATCCTCACAGACCCTTCTACCATCCAATGCTGATGAACTTTTATGATCTTAATCTTCAGAGGAATCATATACATCCTTAAAGCCTCTTCTAACATCCAATGGAACAAACCTTTACAAACTTAAAAAAGAAACGAATAATGGGCGCCTGCAAAGTACATTTAAGAATATAATACCCATCCAGTAAACCATTTGTACTCTCTAAAGTAAAGTGGAAAGCATAGGATTAAACATCATTCACATTCAAGGAAGTTATTTGGGTGTGTTTGCAGAGATTGGCTTACCAACAGATATATCACAGAGGAAATCAACACCATCCAGTAACGACCAAAGTATGCATCTGCTAAAAATCCTCCCACAAGGGGCATGACAGTTGTAACTCCTGACCAGTTATTGACATTCTTTGCAGATGTGGCAACTCCTTCATGCATCACAGTGGTTAAGTAGATTATCAAATTTGAGGCTACTCCATAGTATGTCAACCTTTCACTGAACTCAACTCCTGTAAAACACAAAGTAATGATATCAGATTTCGACAATCCATTTTCTGAATCATTGTTGTTTCTGGATTAAATTGTATGAATCTTTTTTCTTTATCAAATATTTCAGATCACAGTCCATAATCCATCATCAAGATAATAACGTTTTATAAAAATAAGCTTCATAAAACTGAAAGAATCTCTATATAAGACTTAGAAACAATCCTAGAGGCACACAATGCAAAACAAATTATGAACACTGAAACCTACAAACGTTTAATTGTATATTGTTAATTACCAATTATGAAAAGAGAAGCCTTCCATCCTCCAGACTTTGACTTGCTAACAGACCTTCCTCTAAGATCAACTGATCCATCATTTACCCATTCTTGACCATCTTCCCTGCCTACTGCGGGAGTCTTCCAAAATTTCATCCACTGTGTCCAACAGAGGAAACCCATGATGCCACCCAAAACAATTGACAATATGAACTAAAGTAGTCTGTGGAGTCACAAAATAAAGACTACTAATGCATTTATAAAATAAGATATTGTAAGGTCAGTCTCAGAGCCAGGGCAACAGTCAAATATATTTAATGAGACGTTGTACTGAACTTATAGATTCTACTTAAAAAATCATTTTTCTGCACACCCTACACGGCATTTATGATTCTCTATGGCTTGTACTTCACACCCAAATGTTGTGGAGATAGCCCAAGGCGCAGACTATTTATATTAAGAGGCCAGCTATTCTATGAAGAAAACTTTGGAATAAAGTGCAAATAAATATTACTTTTTGGATGGGACACAACTTGCTGAAGTGCATGTTGAAAATGTGTACAAAACGATAGGCTTTAGTTGAACCGAAGTGGGGAGCACAAAGTTTTATAACACCTCCCCACTAAAGAATCATATTCCATACCAAACTCCACTTCCTCCAACATTCGGTTTTATATTGCATTGATAATGCAGTACATTTTCTTTTTCTTGTGTGAAAGGATTTAATATGCTTTGAGGCATGGGGATTGGAATTTTGAAAGAGTCCTTATAATCATAAAATTCTAGAGCCTTGTTCCAAACCGACTTTCACATTGTTCCATTTGTACTTACTATCTTCTTAGTGGGTTTATTCCCAAAAATTGTGTCTTTAAATTTGTAATAGATAAATACCTATTTATTTATTCATACATGTGAATATTGAAATTCATTTTATAAGAGTGAGGGCTCTTATCCAATAAAATAAATACATATAAATATAAATTAGTTTAGATCGAAGTGATGGAGGTAGACTATTTGAATAATTGAATGATAAGTAGGAATTAAAGGTGAATGAGAGTGATATTTAGTTTGATAATTAAAGAATGATGGTAAATAAATAAGACTTCAAAATTTATTTGATGTTAGATTTAGAAGTATTACTTTTGTATTTTATATTGTCTAGATTATTTGTTATATAGTTTTTCTATTAGAGGAAATGTTTGAGTATGTGGAATAAATATGTGGTCATAGATGTGTATCTACGCTTTAGATTCATCTTAGCAATCAATAGTGTTATACTTTGTAACGTCAAGTACTATGCGATCTTCTACTCTACTTTATTTGATTGTTTGGGGAATAGCAATATTTTAAAACACCTTGAAAGATTGTCGTTATGTCATAAAGAGTTTTTTCCTAGACCTATCCTTAAAATATGAACAATATCAAAAAGGAATAGGAAAGAACGTAAGCATGCAGTTTCTTTACTCTTTTTTTATTACATCAAATTAAAGTGTATAGTTAATGATTACTTCAATTCTCTCTTCAATGAATGAATCCTAAGTGATGATTGCTTGATTCTTTGGGTTATTAGAATGAATGCATTGAATGTCTTTAAATGTTGACATATAGAACCAGTTCATGCCAAACATGTGTTTAGTTGGCTCAAGATAGAAGAGTGAAGGAGCCACATGGCCCAAATTAGATTTTGAATTTTAAATTGAAAAGAGAAGTTCATAATTATTGGGTCAACCCCACAAGTATTGACTTGTCCCAAAATACAATAATAGATTTGCATAGATAAGTGTGATAAGTAGGTGGATAAGGTGAATGTATAAGAGTTTGTGTGTAAATGGATAAGGTAGGGCTAAACATATATGAATATGTGTGTATAGTGTGGATAAAAATGTTATGGTGGTGAGCACAACTTCACATAATATTGTGTTTTTTGTCACTATGTACATGTGTTAAATAATTACATAAAATAAATAGACTGAAATAGTAATTTGTAAGTGGATTTGGAGAGTGTAGATTGATGTGTACCTTCCCAAAAAAAATGGTCTGGTTGTGTTTACAAGGATGGGGTCACCCAATGCCTATTGAGTCTTTGTTAGCCTTTTCAAAACTTCAAATTTTGATCCTATAACCTTCTATTTTCTCTTTATTCTTGTACCTGCAAATCTTCATCTTTAAATGTGGACCTATAATAAATCTAAAAAGGAAATTATTTGGGTAGCTATATGGGGGTTTGCCTCAATCAAACCCCTATCTTGGTAATTGAACCTCAACAAAATACCAAATATATGATAGAAAAAAATGTGTGAGCCCTAACCTTATGTATGTCTAAGGTTGTTATCAGCTTAAATACAAAGAAACTCTACTCAAGTACATTAGAGTGTGATTCCTATATGACAATAATAAGATTCAATAGGGAGAAGTCAAAACACACTAAGTAAATATGGAAATGCAATGATACCTTGCTTTAGGATGTAAGTAGGGTGAAGTTTGAAGATGAGAGCACCAAGGAAACAAGTTGTTAGGTGGAGGAAAGTGGCCAAATGCATCTCCCAACCCTAGAATCCATCATGCCCTTCCATAAACTTCAACCTTCAATCATGGGATAAATCTTGGTTAAATTTTTAAATAGACTTGAAGACTTGAAATCTCAAGTAATATTTCTCTAAGACTTTGAAATTTTCTTGCTTGTTCAAATGCTATCTCACTCTAGTTTTGAAATAATGAAAAGACTAGGTATTTATAGGCATTTCTCAAATTTCATGATAATTAGATCCTGAAAGTCAACATTTACAATTTGAATTTTGAATGCTAAAATGCCACCAACACTCCATTAAAATTTGGGTCTTGGATAAGAAAGGGGACTCGATCGCCCATGGGCAACTGGATCCTAGACCAAATTTCTAGGACACTCAAAGTCAAGGAAAATTTAATGATTGATTGCATTTGTTCAATGGTTATTTCAATATTAGAAAATGGTAAAAATAGGCCTCAAAATGCATAATAAAGGGAATTACGGCCTATGTAGGAAGGATTAAAAATGTATAAATGCAAGGGTCACTAAAATAGGTCCAAAATAAGCATGAAATTATACTATCACTTACAAGGGAGTATAATTTTCTATGCTACATTTATTCCCCACTTTAGCGGCCATATGAGACTATGCATATGCAAGCTAAAGTACTAAAAGTAAATCAAACTACATAAAAGGACACTCATATCATTTATAAATGAGAGAATGAAGCCCCTAGTGTAGTCATCTACAAAACCACAATGTTAGAAACCACATCCTACAAAATCAATTTGTTTGTTGTTCAAAATCATCTTATACTTTGAAATAATCATGCCAACTTCTTTGGAGAACCAAATTCGGGGGTGGATATATGCCCCCTTAATTCTACTTTCTTTATGGAGGTGGAATCAAGGTAGCAATCTAACCAAATCAAATTACTAGGTTTATTAATGAAAATGCTTATGATAGGGTTATGAGACCACAACATCATCTATTGGTAATCATTGGATAATATTGGGGATGGAACTATGAATCCAATGCAACAAACAACATCAAAATTAGAGTTCTCTAGCCCCCATTATTATGATTTGAGTGAAATGTGTTACTATGAAATTTTACTATATGTTAGTGCAAAATCATCTTTCTGACTATCATTTTGACATTCACTATTTGGAGATTTTGACAGAGATACCTTGGCGTAGAGAAGTGAAGTTGTTAAGTCGATAACCATACTAGCCCTCATGACTTGATGTCCTATGAGAAAAGTTTGCAAATAGTGCCATCACACCATAGGTGAGTTCCTTGTACCTACTCCCTATGATTTATCTCAGCATTCTGCACTATTTTGAGCATTTTTAGAAAATTGTGGCATCCCTATCCTCTTTGGGTGACCCTGTCCCAAATTGGTGACCGTGTCCCAATTTGTCGACCTTTTCCTAGTTTGGAAACCCTTTCCTAGACACCCTATCCCAAAATGGTGATAGTGTCCAAGCGAAATTCTTTTTACTTTTTGGCTATTTGGTTGCCTATTTTTGCCATGTTATTGATCTCTTATTTTCCTTGTTTCTTCCAAGATCTATCATGTGCTCATCAATGCTAGGGAGGATTTTTGTTTTCTATTCTTTGTGAGAATTTTACACAACTTACTAAGGAGGAGGAGAAGACTTTGTGCATTACTAGGTTATATTGGATATACCTCATGCCACCCATGAGATATCATGATGTGATGATTATGGTACTAGTTGAGAGGTGGAACCAAAATAATTTGAAATTTTAGCTCCCAATAGGGGAGATGGCGGTCACACTTGAGGATGTACATTGCATACTCAAGATACCTATTTGAGGTGAGACCGTCCATTTTGATGAGTTTCACACATGCCAACAAGCAAGAGATGATATTCAGTATTGTACTGACCACTACATAATTCCCACCAACCCTAGAGCTCACATTGAGCTTGAGTGGATTTTATATGTTGATGTTCCCTTGATTCATCATATTATGTGTGTGATATTCACTTTAGCTCTTGTGCCTGATAAATAAGGCACACACCTTAATGGGGGTCTCATTCATACTATACAAGAGATGGAGGAGCATTAGACAATATATTCTTGGGGAAACAACATGCTCGCACATATTTATCATAATCTTGGTCATTTTTTCCATCGAGAGCTTCACAGTATTGTTCATTGTACCCTTCTTTAGGTGTGGGCCTTCGAGCATATTACATGTACTAGACCAACCAAATGTCCTACTAGCACAACCTTCAGTTATCCACGAGCCTTCTATTACATACTTAGATGGGCTTGGTAGTCCAGAGATCTATTGGACCAGAGAATTAGGTTTGATCATCTAGAGGAGGATGATATTGTATGGAGACCGTACATGATTCTACCACAGTGGCTAGGTCTTACATAGTAGCTGGCTAGGATGTAGCAAGATAGGTTATTTTTGGGTGTAATGACTATATTGTCATGCCATTCTATTATAATTGTGGCATGCATCAATTTGGTTAGATATAGATAGCGCCTAGTTAGTAGCCTACATTATTGAGATCTACACGTAGCAATGATAGGCTAGGGGACACCTATTGTCCTACAATCATCAATGTTACTTTTAGCAATTTTGAGAATGAGGATCGGGATGCACCACTAGCATCTAACCTGGATGATGTAGGCACAACTATATAGATTATGATAGATGGTGGATTATAGCATGACCATATTTCTTCCCTAACGATCACCCTACAGGTGATGCTAGACCTTTTACCTATCAATCTAGGATGTGAGAGAGGACAGGGACATAGATGGAGATACGACTAATGATGAGGATATTATGGAGGATGCGAAGGAGGAGGATCAACAACCAATGAGAGAGTAGCTTGAGGAACCAATAGAGGTCGTAGATGCCCCCAAGGAGATATCGATGTCTCATCCTCATATCACCTAAGCACATGCATCAACTAGAATATGCATCTAGTCTCATGAGCATGGAGAGAATAGTCACACAACTCCCACCACACCCTCGACCCATCATAGGAGACCCAATACAATAGCTATAGTGTCCTATCAATATCATGAGTGGCGAGCTAGTGACCCAGGTGATATTATATGTTATTTATGTTCTATTCCTTATTGACTATGTTTATGTTTGTTTATTATGCCTAGTTTGGATTTATATAATGTTTTCTTTGTTACAATTGGTACACGGGAGTGGCCCAACTTCTTTAGTCAAGTTACAATAGATATAGTTATGTCGATGCCCCCACACTAGGTGACACGAGTAGAGCATAGGTCACCACCTAGCATGAGGCACCATGTTGACCTATTTCAGCCCATATCTAGGTGGAGGACATCCTACGATGATGTTATGAGGACTTGATTAATCTAGAGATAAGATTGAGAAGTTCTGAGCTAGGGATGAAAAAAGGAGAGCTACAATTTAGGAGCTTAGGGTTGCATGTGAGGAGCTTCAAGCCACTCAAGTTCCATTCGAGAGGGGTACATAGGCTTTCTTACAATTAGAACGCAACAAGTTGTAGGTAGAGCTCACTAGGGTGTAGGTGGATAGGGATCAGATAGACTAGGAGTGTGTCACATCTCTCATATGTGAAGACCTGTATAGCTGTAGGCCAAGTATAGGGCCTACGAGAGTGGATGAGCTCTATGAGTTTCTCTTGCACCATTGTCTCTTGGTGAGCACCACCACCAGGGCCCAAGGAGT
Organism: Sequoia sempervirens; assembly: GCA_007258455.2. NCBI lineage: Eukaryota > Viridiplantae > Streptophyta > Pinopsida > Cupressales > Cupressaceae > Sequoia > Sequoia sempervirens. The sequence goes on along the minus strand of VDFB02275971.1, from coordinate 3,201 downwards.
CTGATAGTCGTAGGCCTTCCTTGATGTACTATCTTATGACACACCACATTTTTCTACCATGGTGACTATGATGTATATAAAGTTTATGATCTATATATATGAGTGTGTTTTTATTTCTACAACTTATTGTTTGGATTAGATATTGATATGATCTATTAAGCAATCTTGGTAAGATTGTTTATTAAATTTCTTCCATGATCTAATTATTATGTGATCTAAAATAAACACTTATATCTACTTAGATACTACATTTTGATTAATCATGATCATGCTAAACTAGATACTCTTATGATCTAATTTGGAAATTAAATGCATTTAATGATCTAATTTAACATAACGCACACATGATTGAATAGTATGTAAAATAAAGTAATAATCCAAATAGATGAAAAATTACCCAAAATAATTTACGACACATTTTTTTGTAAAAAATGAAGCAATGTGAGATATAAAATAAAATCCACCTACTTAATCTAACCACACACTTTATCACACATACTATTCAAAATGTTGTTAGGTGTAATATCTACACATATGCACAACGTTGATAGGTCCTTTTAAAGGTGTACCATCCATTTCTTTCATTTTATATGCTCTAGACCCATATTTTTCATCAATGACATAAGGTTCTAGCCAATTTAGGCTAAACTTTCTCTTTTCATCTTGAGTAGCATTTATATTTTGTTGATTTTTATACAACACCAAATCTCCTTTATCAAAAGAGCGAGGAACTAAATTTTCATTGTAATTACATTACATTCTTTTTTAATAGGCTTTGAGATGTTCGAGAGAATTTATAAATTGTTCATTGAGCATTTCAAGTTGTTATAAACATTTTTCTCTATAAGTGTTATCACCAATGAGGCCCCTAAGAGAGATTCTCAAGGAGGGAATTTCTAACTCTAAGGGAATTATTTCATATACATTATAAATAATATTATATGGTGTGTTTCCTATAGATGTACAAATAATTGTGGGGTAAGCCCATAATGCATAAATTAGTTGAGTGTGCCAATCTTTATTATGTTTCCTAATTATTTTACGTAAGATTTTTTCAAGTGTTTTGTTCACTGCTTCTGCTTGACCATTTGATTGTGTGTAATAAGGTGTAGAAAATTGAGGTTGTATGTAAAATGTTTCCAAAAATAGTTCACTTTGTTGTTCTTAAATGGTTTCCCATTATTCGAGACTAAAGCAGAAGGAAGACCAAATCGTGCAATGATGTTTTCCAAGATGAATCGACATATTACATTAGTAGTCATAGAATGAAGAGTAATTGCCTTTGCCCATTTCATGAAGTAATTTGTAGCACTAATTATAAATGTATCTCTAGAAGTAGGAGAAGATATTTTTCCAAAAAGATCCAAACCTCATACTAAAAATGGCCAAATAGATATTTGGAGATGAAGTTTAGAAGCCAAAGCATGAATCAAATTACTATGCTCTTGACATTTATGACCTTTCTTAACCTAATCAAAATAATATTATTCTATGTTTTTCCAATAGCATCCTATAATTTGATCTCCTCTAAAATGCCCCTCGCAAGTTCCCACATGAGCTTCCTCAAGGGCTATAGGGATTTCAAATTATTTAAGGGTGATCCTACACAATAGTGGTTTACACTTTTTGGGACATCCTAGTTTTTGCTGAAATCACATATTCTTAGAAAATATAATGATTTAATCTTTGAAAATTTCCATTTAAAGGATTCCAATTGAAGATGGTTTGATCAAACTACCTTAGATCAAACCCCCTTGGATAGAACCCTACTAGTTTTAAACCATACCTATAACGAAGTCTCCTTTACACCTATCAAAATGGTGATAAAAAACCACTTTTGATTTACCTTTTCGGGGATCAAATGAATTCATTTAAAATTTATTTTGTGTACATATATTCCTTATTATAAGCTTCCCAAAAAGTATAATTTTAAATATATTTAATTTGATTATTATATTTATTTTTTATTTCTTTTGAATGTAGGGTTTTCACCGAAAATCAAGTTCTATGTTCTACACGTGGAAAAATGGTAGATTATAAAAAAAATTCTAAAGAAATATCTATGCACTTGATATTGATGTTCTTGATCCAGTAAAAAAAAATTTGAATTTTGATACACAAAAAAAGTTGTGTTAGCAAGTAAACGTATGTCTAAATTGTAATTGGTTTGACTTCAAAACTTAATTAAGAAAAAATACTCATTAAAACACTATAAAACCAATTGCATGTACTAGATATTGTAGTTACAAATCTAAATTTGAAAAAAATTATAATTTTATCCTTCATAGAAAAAAAGTTGTGTTAGCAAGTACACGTCACTCTTTAAAATGGTGTTTATTATTAAAAACTAGTTTTTGAAGGATATGGAAAAAGAAATGCAATTCGACTCCAAATTTTTGTTTTTAAAATATATTTAAAATCTACAAAAAACTTGTCACAAATCCACTAGTTTGCATCATCTTCAAATTCCTCATGGTTTAGTAGCTATAGGTGCCTAAAATTGAAGATTTAGTTAAAAAAAATTAGTTCAATGTCAAGTTTGACCAAAAAGTGCAAACCACTATTGTGGGATCACCCATAAGGAATGAAAGAAGAAGACCATCAAATGGCCATCTATACAACACATCTTTTAGGATTATATATCAAGCTGCAAGGTTTTGAATGCAAGCTCTAGTTTTCTTAGTAGTTGGTTTAGGAAAGGTACCTTCTTTTAGATAATTAAATATTGACACATACCATTCACTAGAAGTTTCAATATTGGCAACTAATGTTTGCTTCATCTTTTCATCTATGGGCAGGTTTGTAAGTGTATGGATAATGAATGTAAATTCCACGTGAGAGAATCGTCGAGACACAAGAGAAGTAGTGCTTTCCATTTCATTTGTGCATCGATTATCCTTTGTGGGATATTGTCAATAGTGTATGATTCAAAATGATTTGGCAATGTAATTATGAGGTCTTTATATTCTAATAACTTGGCAGGTTTTGCTTGATAAGACCCATTAATTTGTTTAATAATCAACTAAGAATCACCAAAGATATGAATATGTTTTACATCTAAGGACAAGGCCATATGTATCCCAACAATAAGGGCCTCATACTCTACAATTTTGTTTGTACATAGGAATTTTAGGCAATAGGATAAGGGAATTGGCTTTCCCAAAGGTGATATTAATATGACCTCCACTCTAAAACTAGTTC
>VDFB02275970.1:0-49285 GCA_007258455.2 Sequoia sempervirens | reverse complement strand
TTTCAGTTTGTATCAGACCCAGTTTGACAGTGTGATAGCAGTATCAAAGTACTATAAGACTTGCATCAACACCGTACATCATTCATTAGAGGTATATTTCAGTTCATTGTGTGTTTATCTCTTGTAGGAATGATATTCTATATACATCTTTCAAGCAAATCTGTGTTGTTACAACAATCTGATCTTATTATCAAAATATTATACCAGCTCATTTCAGCAATTGTAATATCCCCTTTTTAGCTTGATCTTGTTTTTGGATGGTTTGGCCTATTCCTGACCCTCATAGGCAAACACAGATGGTTAGAGGGTCCTTCTTGGTAGTAATCAGTGGTTTTCAACTTCAGAGCTCAGTGTGGGTTCAAGTTTGGTTTTCGTTAGACTCAATTCTTTATACTTACTATTTATACTAAGTCACCATTTCAGGGAGTCAGGGTTTCTATATTTAGCAGGGCACCTGGACGGTCTCAGTTGCAGTGTTGATCTCCTTAATCAGTTGGATGGGCGAAATACTGAGCATTTAATAAGTTATTATCATTAAAGGTTACTTTAATGATAATTAAATAATATAAAGTTAAATTATAAAGTCAAAGTGTACTTTATGTCCAATGAGGCCATGACTCTCAATTAAATCACTTAAAGTACATTAATTTAATATTATTGGTTTGGGCACCCATGATTGAAGATATTATAAAGTTTTAATTATAAACCTAAAAGTGGATTTCAAAATGGATTTAAAGGCACTTACGGAGGTTGACCTCTTTTGAGAGGATATAAAAGGATTTTCAAAGCATGAAATCATTATCATTTGGTGAATATATTATTTGGGTTTTGACATTTGAGCAGGTTGGAGGAATTCGAAAGGGTTTCTGCCATTTTTAGCATTGGCGAACAAAAACTCTTCAATGTTTATGCAATTTTGAGGCTGTGAGAGATCAGCTGATATTATTGCTTGACTGTGGGCTTCATTCAGAGGTCCAGTTTGTGCTAACAGGAGAAGGATTAATCAATGGTTGAAGTTGATTCAAGTTGAAAGGAAAATATCATTCGAGCTTCATTTAATAATTGCTTCGCACACATTCCTAGAGCCGTACAGTTGTTGCTTTTGCCAGGCTGTACCTTCTTGCCCTAGGTGTGTTCTTCTTGAAGCCAAAACGCCTTCTTTCTTGAGCTCCAATCTTTCTTATTGGTGGTGTCTAGGTTAGAGGAGGCACATTCATGCTGTTTTCGGGTGGAGAAACTCATCCAGGAGTTAGGCTGTACTTTTACCAGTTGTTGCTATAAATTTCACGAATTCTATAAAGGCTTCCTCTTGCTTTTTCGGGTATGCAATGTTCTTAAAAGCTTATGAAATTATTCTATGATTAATAAAACACAATTGAATCCTTGCTATAGTTCAATTTCTTCAGTGATTTGTCTATTTCTTTATGCATATTTCTTGCCTGTTATTATTTTATTAAAAATACAAAAAACATATACTGTCAAAAAAAACCTCAAAAGAATCACAATCCATCAAAAACAAACAAACCCTCATCCTTCAGCATCCGTTATCAGTGGTATCAAAGCGGGATCCTGCCATCCTGTGTAGCATTAGATTTCATGAGCAGAAATATTATATTTTATACTGAGGGAAGAGGAACAAGGTCAAAACATTGGGAAACACCCCAGGTTCCAGAGGGTGATACAGTTTTAGGCATTTTGGGTATTCACAGGTCTAGCTCCAGTAGTAGTGAGGACAGTATTACAAGTCTTATGGCAGATAGAGAGATTTTGAGGGAGACACCTAAGGATATAGGAAAGGAACGTGCTAGGTTAGAGAGTCCTGAGACAGAGTTTAGGAGAAGGCATGATAATATGATGGATATGATGTTTCAGCTTATGGGTACCATGAGAAAGATTATTCTGCAACAGCATGTGTTTTAGATAGGACAGACTAGCGGCACTGCAGGGGTAGAGCAGCCTCAGGTGACAGCTCAACATAATTTCTCTTCTAGTAGTTTTGAGCGTAGACCCAAATAGCCTACTTTTATTACTAGAGAGGATCCTCTAGTCCAACAGACGGAGCAGCCGGCTCCATAGCTTGAGATTCAATCACCCCGTGCTCTCTCAGCAGCGCATATTACTAGACACTATGCAGAATATATGACACTCTCTTCGGAGATTAGGCAAGCATTGACCTTACATTAGTTTTTGGATGCTAAGAGGCCCAAAGGGGGAGGCAGATTTGAGCATAGAGCGCCACAGGCACCCCCATCACCTTAGGTTAACAGGGATTTCTAGCATGCTGTCAGCAAGGTTGTCTTGCCACATTTTGATGGTAGTGACAAGTGTTCAGCTAGATTGTGGGTGCAAAAGCTCGACAACTATTTATCGCTGAGACCTATGCACGAGGACGAGGCAATTAAATTTGCCACATTGCCCCTAGATGGAGTGGCTCACGATTGGTGGCATCATGGGATGACCACTTTGCAGCATAACCTTATTACCACCTACCAGGAGTTCACAGATAGGTTGATCGAGCGTTTCGATAGGAAAGATCCGGAGTTGTACTTCAAAGAGCTGGCACAGCTTAGACATGGAGGCAACTTGGATAATTACATTAGCGAGTTTCAGAGGCTCGTTGTGATGGTGCCCAGTTTGTCAGAGAGGCGTTCGGTTATGTTGTTCACTGAGGGTTTACAAGAGCCCTTAAGGGGTTGGCTTAAGGCCTTTGACCCGCCTTTCTTGCATGGTGCCATTAAGAAGGCAAGGAGTATGGAGCTTGCTGCTCCGAAAAAACAATTTCTGCCAAAAACAAACACCTTGCCTGTTGAAGAGAGTCAACAACCAGTTGCAGAGACCAAGAAAAAGACAACAGCCAAACTTGATGATGCAACTCATGATGAATTAAGAAGGAAACAACTTTGTTATTGGTGCAAGGAGCCCTACAACAAAGATCATGATTGCCTTATGAGGCCAAAGGGCAAAGCTAACCACATGATGTGGGTTTATTATGAGGATGATGAATCTGAAATTTCAGACCAGCAAGCTGTTTCAGTGCATAATGAGGCTGGAAATTCCTCTACAGAGTTTGGACCCAATGCCAATCTATCCCTGTTGGCATTATCTGCCAGTGCACAGGATGATTCATTCCGGTTTAGGGGATTAGTGGATGGACAACGATGTATTGCCATGCTTAAAACTAGAGCCACACATAACTTTATTGATGAGGGTTTTGTCAGCAGGTGTAGACTCCGAATAGAAGACTTCACTGGATTCAGAGTTAGGGTGGCGGATGGTTATACCCTCACTTGCACTAGACGAATTTGTAATCTCACACTTATGCTGAATGATTATGAGTTACAAGCTGATTTTTATGTGGTCAAAATGGGTGGGACGGATATAGTGTTGGGTATGAGATGGCTCGGGGACATTGGTGTGTTCACCCTCAACTTGCCTAAAATGGAAATGACATTTGAGTTATAGGGCAAGAGATATGTGTTGAAGGGGATTACAAATGGGAGTTTGCGCTCTATCTCTCTCGTTAATGAGAAGAGCGAGAGGGTAGAGGAGGAGTTTGTGTACAATGGGCATGGTTTTGTTCAGTACTCTGAGGGTTCAGAGGTAGTTGATTGGAATCAACCTAGAGGTATGGTTCAGTTTGTGACCAAACCTTTGTTTGAGGCGGATGCTACATCGTCATATGACTATCCGCTCTTTGATATTGATGTTGATCACTCTCTTGACCCTAGTCTCGAGATGAGCACTGATCGTAGTGTTTGGGATCCTTCCAATGCATCGGGATTTCAGATAGGACTTGTAGAGGAGTTTTTTGGGGTGTACACAATGAGGAGAGCATACAATTTTACATTTGATCCTCCTATACACGATCTATTTCAGATGCATAGTTCAGTGGCGCATGTGTTAGACAATGGGTATGACAACTGGCCTTGTGCACTGATAGGAAGCAAATGTTGTCAATTTTTGAGTTGCTTCCTTTTGTGACTTATACTCCTGTAACACTTGGATTGGTTCGACTGGTTCAAACAGTTGTTCTGAAGTTGGTGATACAGGAGTTGGTTGGTGATGATAGGGACATTACACAAATCTTCCCTTGGGACCCTAGTGGGGGAGAGTTTTCTTTGCAGTTGAGATTGCTTGGGGACAAGCAATTTCAGAGAGGGCGGACTGTAATGTCCCCTTTTTAGCTTGATCTTATTTTTGGATGGTTTGGCCTATTCTGACCCTCGTAGGCAAACACAGATGGTTAGAGGGTCCTTCTTGGTAATAATCAGTGGTTTTCTCCTTCAGAGCTCAATGTGGGTTCAGGTTTGGCCTTCATTAGACTCAATTCTTTATACTTACTATTATAGTAAGTCACCATTTCAGGGAGTCAAGGTTTCTATATTTAGCAGGGCACCTGGACGGGTCTCAGTTGTAGTGTTGATCTCCTTAATCAGTTGGATGGGCGAAATACTGAGTATTTAATAAGTTATTATCATTAAAGGTTACTTTAATGATAATTAAATAATATAAAGCTAAATTATAAAGTCAAAAGTGTACTTTATGTCCGATGAGACCATGACCCTCAATTAAATCACTTAAAGTACATTAATTTAATATTATTGGTTTGGGTGCCCATGATTGAAGATATTATTAAATTTTAATTAAAAACCTAAAGTGGATTTCAAAATGGATTTAAAGGCACTTAAGGAAGTCGACCTCTCTTGAGAGGATATGAAAGGATTTTCAAAGCATGAAATCATTATCATTTGGTGAATATATTATTTGGGTTTTGACGTTTGAGCAGGTTGGAGGAATTCGAAAGGGTTTCTGCCATTTTCAGCATTGGAGAACAAAAGCTCTTCAGTGTTTATGCAATTTTGAGGCTGTGAGAAATCAGCTGATAATATTGCTTGACTGTGGTCTTCATTCAGAGGTCCAGTTTGTGCTAACAGGAGAAGGATTCATCAATGGTAGAAGTTGATTCAAGGTGAAAGGAAAATATCATTCAGGTTTCATTTAATAATTGCTTGGCACACATTCCTAGAGCCGTACAGTTGTTGCTTCTGACAGGCCGTACCTTCTTGCCCTAGGCATATTCTTCTTGAAGCCAAAACGCCTTCTTTCTTGAGCTCCAATCTTTCTTATTGGTGGCGTCTAGGTTAGAGGAGGCATATTCATGCTGTTTTGGGGTGGAGAAACTCATCCAGGAGTCAGGCCGTACTTTTACCAACTGCTGCTATAAATTTCAGAAATTCTATAAAGGCTTCCTCTTGCTTTTTCGGGTATGCAAGGTTCTTAAAAGCTTATGTAATTATTCTATGATTAAAAAAACACAGTTACAGCCTTGCTATAGTTCAGTTGCTTTAGTGATTTGTCTATTTCTTTATGCATATTTCTTGCCTGGCATTATTTTATTAAAAATACAAAAACATATATTGTCAAAAAAAAAAAACCTCAAAAGAATCACAATCCATCAAAAACAAACAAGCCCTCATCCTTTAACATCCATTATTAGTGGTTAGAGACAGCAAGTCTCTTACAGCAATGTACTTGTTAATTGTAATGTCCCCTTCTCAATCCTAAGCTATTCAGTTGTCATTAGCCTATCTCTGAAGTTCCATAGGCTAAATGGAAGAGTTAGGGGGATTCCATGATCCTTGGAGGATTCATGTCAGCGTGTTTAGAAGAGTATACTGATGTTGCCAGTGAGCTTTTGTGGGCTTTTCTAGGTTTTTCTGGGCTTTGGTCAAGCATATTGCTATTTTTAGTAACTTATTATATTTAGTAAGTTCTAGTGTGATTCAGTTTGAGCCAATTTGGAGACTTGACTCGCTAGTTTTAGTAAGTTGTATTTTTTAGCACCGGGTCCTGGCCTCTTTCCTCCAGCAGTTAGTGTTGTGGTTCGCAGTTTCAGCTGTGGTGAGTTCAAATGTTTTTGGAGCATTATTTATTCGCCATCACTTAAGTCTTCTAAAAGGTAACTTTATGATTTAAGTAAAGTTCATTTGTGACCCCTTGTGCTCAAAGCCTAGGCAATAGTCACTTAAGTTGTTTTTTTTTTAAAAACGCAATTTTCATTTCCTAAGGTGGACGCCTAGATGAGGGAGTTAAGTGAAAATAGATTAAATTAAATATTTCTCTTGGAGATGGGGCATCCCTTTTTGGAGGGAAAAGGAATTTGAACTAAGTGTCCTAATTTCCATATAAGCTCACCTTGTGCTCTCATTTAAGTTATATTGAATGAAGATAACGAAGTGTTGTCGAGTTGGGCATTGAATCCTTCAAGGGCTTTGGAGACGAAAACCTTCAAAGTTCCTCTAGCTTCAGAGTTGAGAGATACTCCCTAGCTGGACATTGGAGTGGCTTCACTACAAGAGTCACCATTGGAGCTTGGTGAAGATTTCAGTTGGTTTCCATAATGATTTGCTTTGATGTTTTCTAGTAGATGCATATTTTCGTGTGGTTATTGATTTTGTAGAGCTTTGAGAGAGATTTGGAGTGGATTTCCTTAGCTTTTTGCTTGCTAGCCATACCATTTCATGCCTAGGCCGTACCACATTTTTATTGATGTAGGCTGAAGTGTTGAAGACCTTGCTCTAGGTATGGGCCCATTCTATCCCTTGATATTGGGCACCCCCCTTTGCAAATTTGCAAAGAAAATGGTGGAGATTTGGATTTTTAGGAGCTGGTCTCCCTTCCTAGCTGGCTTTACAGTTTGGGGTTTGTGGTGTTTGGCTGTGTGCTGACTTCTGACCCTCTTTCCTGGCTTTTTCCGGCTTTTGAGGGCATTTTGTGGTGTTTGGATGACATTTTAGGGTGGTGTGCCATTGTGGTAGCTTGCTGTTTTGATGGTTTCAAACCTGCAACTTTCATATCAGACCGCTGCAGCAGAGTTTCAGACCTGATACAATCCTTATGGGGTCATCTAATGAGGTATAATTGATCATACATTGTTGAGGATATCTTGTTTTCAAGTTCGATTTCATGTGGGGGTTGCTAACTTCATATCTTTGTTATATTTGGTAGCCCTACAGCAGAGTTGTAATTGTTATTATCATTTTGTATTGAGCTCCTATTGTAACACTGACTTGGTGGTACCATTCAGTGAATTAGCTCTCATTGGATTTGCTCCTTACCCCACTGAATAAGTGGTTATGTTTCTCAACCCACTAAATAAGTGGCATCTTTCACTATCCACTGAATAAGTGGTTTTCTTGTACTGACCCCACTGTATAAGTGGCTCCTTGTTTGCACTCACCACTGAAAAGCGGAAGAGTTGTGAGTTGTTTACTTTCAATTTGTACTACTGAATAAGTGGGAGTTTATTACTCACCCCACTAAACAAGTTATTTTGTAGCATTGCAATGTAAACCTTGCCACCGTATGCTCTCACCTTGCCCACATCGGGATCTGGGTGATCAAAAAGTGGAAGGTAGTTGATTTCAATTGATTATCCTTGGTTATATTTCTAATGCTAACCAGTTGCAAAAATTGGAAAATTTGGGGTGGATATTACATTAATTTGTTATATTGTAATGCATCTCACGTATATCTTGTAGACCTCGTATAGTAATACCGTTGAAGGATCATATTTTTTTATGCATTTCATATTGTAAGATTTGATAGTTTACCACCAATCACTGTAGCATATCATTCAACCCATTTTGGCATTGAACAAGCCAGCATTATCGACCATTTTAGTCTGAGTCAAGCTTAGACGTTTTGCTAGTGGCTTGCATTGCATTCATGTAATCCACCAAAGAGGTGTTGATAAGACTGGCTTTGACATTTACGTGTCATTCTACATAACACAGTTTGCCGAAGAGGAGTTAACTAGGTGTTGATAAGATTTGGGTGATCAAACAGTGTGGAAGCATTGTATAAGCATTTCTATACTATAAAAAATAAAAAATAAATGTAGGGTGGGTTATAACAATGCATCCCTATGTCCCATTAATGTGATTGGTATGGGGACAGCCAGAAAAACTTCAAGGACATGACCTCATTTATCCATGGCTATCATAGGTCTGATTTTGAGGCTGCAGCTCACATATAAGGGCATAAGCACTCAGCACACAATCAGTTTATCTCCAATGTTGGGTTCACGAATCTCAGCACACACAAGCTCTGAATGTTGTTAGTAACATAGAGGATAGAAATCAGGATTTTCTATCACATAATATATAACTTTCAAACAAATGCAGATGTAGGTACGAAAGTGGTGATTCAATGCAAATAGGAATATGGCAATGTCACATATATACAACTCAAAAGCTCCACTACAGACAGCATAGCTGGAAATCCTTGTTGGTATCACATCAGAACTATGATTATCTAACAACTTCTAGCATATATTAATAATCAGCAGTTCATCTTTTACTTCAAAATACATTACAACAGTTTCCCTTTCTTGTGCAAAATGCACAGAGAAATCAATAGTCACAATAGTGGAGACCTACTACAACAACAAGAGAAGTCAAATGGATTGTTGAGCAAAAAGAGCGAGACACCATCCTTCAAAAAAATGATTGAAAATAATGAGCCTTTTCAAAGGGAACAAATATTATCAATTATATGAGACAACAAAATATGCATTGCTGTAATCCTTTGCAACCAGCATTTTATTAGTAAATCCAACACCAAATGTCCCAAAAGGATTAAACAAAAGTGTCTGATAGTTACCTCTGAACTACAAGAATTCTATGCACTAGTATATTATAATCATATGTTTTTCTTTCAAAGAAAATATCAACTACAACCTAGTTATAGCCAAAGACTGTTCTTTAACGGACATGGCTGATTTGTAGCAATAATATGATTCTCATAAAAGAATGTGCCTCTAGATTACATTATAATCAAAAAACAAATTGAAGCATCTTGACCTTATAAACAAAGCTCATTCACCTCACCTAGGCTATAACTTACATCTGTTCTGATTGTACAAAAAAACAAGCTTTGCAACACATAAAAACAGTTGGAGAACATAGGAAAGAAGGCATTAAAAAATCCTAACAGTTTTTGCAGGTCAAGCAACAACACAGTAAGAATGAATAACCTAATAAGTCAATTGCAGTGATGACTGCTTGCTTTGCTTCTGCCTTCCGCACATGAAGAAGTCTTGAAAGCATGTTAGTTCCCTGTGATGAATTCACTAACACATTAGTAAATAACAGTAGAATCTTCCATAACATATTATAATATAAATTCATGCAAAATGAGGAAGAATTAAATTTGATACAAATTTCAGTTGAAACACATTGCTTGGAGACTTTAATACAAAATATTTGATCTGTCATGACTACATGTAAGAAAGGAAAAGCTCACAATTCACAAGGTGAGATCAGATGTAACACTACTGACTATTCATAGAGACAGCTTTCCTATAATTGAGATTTTAATATATTAAATATCTTATTTCAATGCTAAAGAATTGGCACTAACATTGAAAAAAAAAAGAAGACAAACTGTTATTAATCAATGGAAATTTAGTGCTATCGCCAACTTTTCCTAGCCTATGGGTTTTAGCCTATTGGACTTATTTTCTCATCAATAGTTGTAAACATATCACTCCTACGAGATCAATTGAACCACAAAAAATGCTAAAATACTGGTCATTTAAGATATAAAACTCATAACAAACAATTTTTTTTGCAGTGTTTGTATAATTCATGATCATGTGATGGTCATTCTTCACTTGAGAAAAAAATGAAGGGAACTCAGACTTGCCTTCACTCAATCAAACTTGTTGATTGCAAAAGACAAGCTAGGCTTGCCAAGTTTGTGAAGAATTCACAAGTATTGTGAGTTACGACAAGTTTTAATGAGATGTTATTTGAAATAAGACACAAAAAAGGCAATTTAATCATCTAAATGGCCTTCCAACTTCATGATTGTCTTTGATGATTTTTGTTTGGTTTAGTCATGATTTTCACTATGATTGTAACTCAAAAGATGTAATGTCCCCATTTTCTAGCTCGCCAAAGTAATATTAAAGTATTTAGTTATTTTAATTATTTAATGTCGCCTAGCAAAAATACAATTATAATGGTGATATTAAATAATTAAATAATAGGAGGTTATAAAGTGACATTGGGAAATATTCTAAGGATGAATTAATAAAGTCACTTATAATAAAGCATTAAGTGCTTTTGGCGGGAAAACCCTAAAAAGGCATTATAAAAGGACTTGAGAGCTCATTCTTTCGACATTCTAGATTATTATTTTACTTTTGGGGTTTGTATTTTGGTGGAGCTCTCCAAAGTCCAAAACCCTAGGTGGGTATTCCTACAGGTTCCAATTTTGGTGGTTAAAGATTTCTCCCTTGCTGGAGATTGGTGGATTCATTTCGGATTCGCATCTACGCTACAAAGATTGGTTGATCAATTTGCGGAAATTTGTGAGTCTTCTTTGAAGACAAATTTCCAAGGTTGTATGATTGGAGATATCTGGTATACGCAGTATTGTGGTAGTAGTTAGGGTTTGAAACTTCCTTCAAGTATTTCAAGGATTTAAGGGTATCATTTATATCAATTGATTTGTACTAAATAAAACATGTTGTTGGTCGACTCAATTCAGGGGTATGCACAGGATTGTTCATTGTTTGAAATCAACCAAGGGAACATCGATACCTTCATACGGTTGATCAAAGTCAAGTTCTAAAACAACCTGCTCTATGACAAGATGACTCATTTGCTCCTTAGTGGATGTCTCATGTTCCAAATCAGCATGTTTCTTAGACTTCTCATGAAGATCTTTGCAGACACCTCCTGTAATTTTCTTTACCAAATCTGTCTTGTAGTGTTCCCTGGACTGTCTCGAAAGTGAATCTTCATAACGCTGCAAATTATAAAACATTCTTTGCTGAGTTCGTGCAATATCTTTTAATAGTCTCTCCACACTAGTCTCTTCCTTTGTTGGCATGGCAGGAAGGAACGTAGGTAACACTCTTCTATCCTGAACTGTCCATTAATGAATCCTGAGGTTGAAGCAGACTGATTTTTACCCAAGGCTGGCAGGATAGTAGCTCCGATACCACTGAGAAGTTCCCTTCTGGAGGAATAAGATATTTCTATATTTCAGTTTTGTAAATTTCATTTATTAGGCAAAGAGAGTGTAATGCACAAGAATGTTGTCTTATAATTCCGAACAGTAATAGAACTCCACTTGATTTTATTGCATTTCAGTACCAACATTACATTACAACATTCATATGCAAACTAAGGCTAACAGCAATAATTTTCTAAAACCCTCACTGCGAATGAAATATACCGAGCCAAATTTTTTGATTTTTCAAATGCAAGTTACAATTAACAGGCACCCATTAAGGTTAGCTCATAAACCAAAACGATGCTGAAAGCAACTCTAACCAGAATGTACACCAGGATCCCGATGTGGGCAAGGTGTGAGCATTGGTCAGAGGATCTTAAAGGAAATGCTAAAACAAGAACTCTAACCAAGAGATGCGTCGGCGAACGACGAGCATACGGTCAGAGGATCCCTATCTATTGCAATACTGAAAATTAACTCAACACCAAGTATGTGCTACTCAATCCACGATGGATAAGAGGCGACCATATGGCGGAGACTTATGAAATTACAATGCAAATTAAGTAAACAGGCGGCAAGCCAGCCTCTTCCACTTATTCAGTGGGCAGTTACAAACATTGAAATTGCAAGAATAAGAAAGATGCTGACAGTACTACTGTTCAGCTTACAATATGTTGAAGAATGCCTGCAAGATCAAGAATTAGAGAATCTCAAAGAGCTGCAATAGTAAGGATGTCATCCAATAGATCAATTGTGAAGTTCTAACACCCACCCTTCACTCATACACAATTTTCCAAAGTCTGATATGACAGACCAGCAACATGAATATCAGACCTGCTCTCTAATTCTTCAATGAAATGCTCATATCTCACCCAATACCCACCCAAATGAAGTGAAATCAAAAGCTGGAAACTCTAAGAAGTGTGGCGACCAAGATAGGAGACCTCTAACAACTCAAATACCCCAGTATTTATTTCCTACACAAATCCCAATGCAAACAGAATGGTACGGCTTTATGAGAGGGGCGATTTTCTTCTTAAAATTCAAATTCTTCAATATAAAATCTGCAAATTGGTGCAAAGGGGCGCCCACCCTAGACAAGAAGAAATATGAAGTACCCAGAATGAAATCTTTTTGTATTTTTGAAATATGAATGAAAACTACAATCAGCTATGTTCTCAGCAACTCCAGAAAATAACATGAAAATGCAAATAACTGAACTACAAATGCATTAACTCACAACAAAGCAATCCTCACTACAGAATTCACTCAAAACAAGCAAACCTCTCCACTAGGTGCTGTCTCACAAGCACGAAGTTGAGCCTAACTAGGAGGCATTCATTCCTCGAAGCAATCCTCTCACCATTTCGGCAGCATAACTTTACTCAAGATGTTGGATAATACAAATGAAGACCAAGACCTCCTTTTATAACTTTGTGAAGGCTCACCAGAAGCTTCTAGAAACCTTGCTTTTCAAATTTAAAGTAACTCCTTTTCCCTCCAAGGATGGCGTCCCTTTTGTCTTGAAGCAATTTTGACTTTTTAATTTAAAATCATCTTTCACCAAGGATGGGCACACCTTTTCAAACATTGGTTTTGGACTTAATAATATAATAAAATGTCTCCATGAAGCGCCACCCCTCAAAGACCCTCTTTTTAAAACAACATAAGTTCAATCACTAGGCTAAGGGGGGTCAACAGCAAAATATAACATTAGAATGTGACTTCATTAAAATAATTCAACTTATCTCTCCAAATGTGCCCAAAAGCCAAAGTTGAGCAATCCAACTGAACATACTGAAGTAGAAGGTCAATCGTGCCGAACCCAACAGGACCACTGCCAGAAATAGAATTTACTAAAAATAGTAAATTCGTGAAATTGCTCAGAATGCCAAGAAGAACACACCACCGAAAAGCTCACGAAAAACCCAGAAGGAATCCGTAGTTCAATCACCAATCCATGAGCACAAGAAACCACCAACCGAGAAACCCTAATTTCACCACCGAGAAGCCTACGGGTCTCCAGAATAGGCCAATGGTCAATCAGAAGAAGTCATGTTCGAGAAGGGGACATTACAGCGAACACACAAAGCAACTACACCTCCCAGCCATATTGTAGCAATGATTAACAGTACTATTTTCTGAGTTCAAAATGGACTGAAACAGACTCAATAATGCTAATGCAATCCCCATCATTACATTTGAACTGCCTTGATAATCACCCAGATTTATAGCTCAAACTTAGCACTCTATCATAGACTTGACTGGACTGAGGATGCAATTAATTGAATGGACAATGCCCAGAAAGAAGTTGCAGACTTATAAGATTTTAACAGCAGTTTATAACAGACACCTGGTACACTCAGAAATTTGTAACATGATATAATTAAGAGCCAATGACCCAGAATGGTCTGAAACTACTTCAATCTTTTTCCAAACAATGCTGAGACAATGTTTCCACTCAACACTAGTAAAGAACTCACCTACAAGACTGAGAAATTGCAGAATTCAAATAAGAGTTACAAGATAATGAAGCACAGGCGTCTCCAATGAAAGATGTAGCTAGTATATGACCTTGGAAACAATTGACCAAACCTGGGAATGATTTCTCGAGTCTGATATGGCGTCCAACAAGCTACAGCTAATCCCGTTTCAGCCTGCAATAACCACGACTTGCTTTGTATAAGCTAGGCGTCCCTCTGAAAGGCCTCGACTCTTCTTCTCAATGATTCGCCTTGGCTTCTGGAGGTAAGACAACTCATTCTGAGTCTAATACAACTGCGACCCAGGTAGAAAATGCACGTCCTTCTTTCTTTGCCTCAATATTCATCTAACTCCATAACGAATCTCTCTAAGCTGGTCTGAAAAGTCTTTCTCAGGGTTTATAAGGACCACGACCCCCTTGCTCAATGAAACACGTCCAAGAATTAGAAGATGATGCGCCCAGATTCACTGAAAGATGGTAAATACCAAGCTTGAAGTCTTCAATTCGACCCCTTGCAATTTTCAGGTGAAATAATCATTTCTCTCCTCTGTCACTATAATGTAAATCTCCAAACTGCAGATAAATTCCAATAGGAAGTCTAAGTGCTCCCTCAGTGGTCTCTTGCTAGGGTTGATTTGTTCCACAACCGAAACAGGAGAAATAGGGTTTTCCCAAACCCACAACCAAAAGCTCGACCAATTTTTGACGTGATAAGTTTTTCATTCGAGAATGCCTGACAATGAGCTCTCTTTTCTCATTATATTGCCCAATCAAAATGATAAAGTGATTTTTATAATGTTCCTTTTTAAAAAATATTTCACTGGGTCTCTTTATAACTTGATTTATTAATTATTTACTATCCCCCTTTTAAATGTAATTTAAGACTTAGGCAATATTAAATAATTAAGTCACTTTGTCCAAATTTTGGGGACATTACAATCACAATGGCCTCCAAACACACTCAACACATTGCAAAGGCTACCAAACATGAAGGAATAGGTCTGCTATGCAATTCTGAGCATGAATCAAGTCTGTAACAGCAAGATGACAACCCAATACACCTTCCAAACAGGCTAAAATACACCCACAAAGCCACAAATCAACCAATTCTCAACCCAACACTGCTCTACTGCCACAAAATGACAGAAATATACAAGTTCTGGGTCTGCAATACACTTCCAGACATTCACAGCATAAAGAGGCATTGGAAAACAGGAGGAGACCAGAAGGGATAAGTCGCAACCTCATCATTAACTGTTTGTTCAACTCTAAACACCTGGAATCATCATGCCAGCTCCTAGGTTTCCTTGTAAAGGGTACAGCCTGACACAGGAATTTCCTTTGACCTACAAACAGCCTCAAAACCCTCACAATGGTGTTGCCCAACACTTAAAATCACCTTACACTCGATCTCAAAACACTCAAACCCTTTGTCACACTTCCATATGCATTCTTTGAAAGGTACGACCCAGCTAGGGCATAAATCAAAATCCCCAAGTGTACGTCCAGTCAATAGAAAGCTTGAAATATTCATGGAAATCATTAACAACCCCTGCAAAAAGACAACAAACAAACCCGAAAACTCATGCACTCAGAAAACTACAGAAATCTTCATACTGTAAACCCCAATTTGCAAACTCTATAAAGAACAATGGTGATTCCTGAGGTAGAATCACTCTAGACTAGCTGTAAAGTTCCCTTTCCGGTGGTGTAAGGTTTTTGCGATTGTTTCAGTTTGATAGACGTTCCATTTTATCAAACTTAGATCATTGTTTAGCAAATAGAGCATCAACATTCAAATATAATGAACAAGCAGATAAGGAAACCAATTTAGATCTTATTTCCCTTGTTTCTCACTGAGCATGTTATTCAAATATCAGTATTACATCCCACTGTACATCAACAATGATAACTCTAACAAGACTCAGATTAACCCTACAACAGAGAGGTTATTACAAACATTTATGCCAATACAAGGCCCTGTTATGACAGCACTGTTATTCGTTTCAGAATATGGTATTGACAGAGAATAACGCAGCTCTTTAATGGCAGATTCTGAGTAAGGAAATGACTGATTTACACACACATGAAACTCAGAAAACTATAGCGGGTTACAACTCAGTCATCAAGTAGCTTATACACTGAATGAATATGTTTCCTCATGCATTTATGAAAGCATTGTAACCAGACCTGGAGAAAGCATGCTAACCAATGCTAATGGTGGGTTCGACCTGTTGTAGCTGAGCCTCAGATATAACACAGCATTTATGAAGTCTCTCCCTATATGCCTAGCACACTTCTCACCAGCTATTCGAGCCTCTCAAAGATGTGCGACTGAAACTGGAGACTTATGCCTTCACCAGCAGGTGCGTCTCTCTTCTTGAGCCTCACGTCCTTGCAAATAAAGGTGAAACGCTTTGTTTCAGACCCTCAATGGCAGCTGGAAGGTATGCACAGTCTGAGATGATGCCGTCCTTTACAAAAAAGGCCACGCCCTTCACCTGTGGTTTATTCTTGCTTTGAATAAGGCAATAACTTCAGCGTACAGACTAATAGAAGCAACACATCCCTTGAACAAAGAGAAAATATACTCCAGCAGTATAGAAACTACGACCTGATCCAGAAGTCTCATTAAAACCAGGTTGACTTCTTAAAACCCTGCATTAATAACAATAGTCACCAACCTTGAAAATATCAATAGCATAACTATATTCTCAAACCCTCGATTGAGCAGTGAAGATAATCGTTAACCCTCAAATTTATCTCCTAAGGAGACACATAAATTTGCCTTGTCATGCAAGTGCAAATCCTATATGAATTTGCCAATGCCAGCTAGGGAGGAATCTTTCACCACCGAAACTGGAACCCGTAGGAATTCCCACCTAGGGTTTCAAACTCCGAAGAGCTCCACCAAAACAAAATAAAATAATAATCCCGAATATTAAGAGATGAGCTTTCATGTCCCTTTATAACTCTTTTTTGCCTTTTTAGGGTTTTCCTACCAAATTCACTTAATACATTATTATAAAGTGACTTTATTAATTTATCATTAAAATACTCCCCAATGTCACTTTATAACCTTTTTAATATAATTATTTAATATTACCTTTATAATTTGCACTTTTTGCCAAGCAACATTAAATAATTAAATTAATTATTATTCATTAGGCGGGCTGGAAAATAGGGACATTACACTAGCTAGGGATCGTCTCTTGTTTACTTCGTTGGGTGTATTTCAACGTACTACGGAAGTAAACTAGATTATGCACAGAACATAGAACAAAACAACATATTTGAGAACATCACATGCTTGAATTATGGAACGCTTCTATTCATTTTCAAAAAATATCAACATGTACAATCATATGGATGTCACACTATCAAATCAGTTCTTCTCAACTACAAATACTCAGTACATATAACGCTCGGTGGTGGTTCAACAACCAACCGTCATGACGTTTCATAACAACCCTTTACCACTCATCAGGACTTAGTTATATGACATTTATTACATTGAAGGGCTTTGGACAGGCGGCTAAAAGTAAAATAATATAAAGTCACTTTATGAGGAGTTCTAAGGTTTATTATTTAAAATGACTTTTAGTTAATGAACTCGCAATTTCACAAGAAGGATATAGAAAGATTTGTGAAAATGGAAAAAAGACTCTTTTGGTCATTTTCATTTCTCATTGTGAAGATTGGATCTTTTTGTTCATCTCAAACCCGAGGATGAAAACCCTCAGGGTTGTTGGCTTCAGAGAAAAGATTTCTTCCTAGCCAATATTGTCGTGACTTATACAAGATTCATTGTTGTGCTTCATTGATTGGATGTATTGGAGGAGACTTTTCAATTTCTAAGTTCTGGAGTGAAAATATTGAAGATTTCAGTATGTTTGAGGTCTGCTACAGTGATTTCCACACTTGCTACAGTGATTCCATACCTGCTACACTAATTTCCATTCGTGCTACAACGATTCCATCCTATTGCAGTGATTTTGTACCTGCTATAGTATCTTTTGTACCATTTGCAAGGGTTTCAGCAGTGAAACAAGAGTTGTACAGCACCAAAGAGTTTATCATTTCAGTCATTGTTATTTACAGTATAAGTTGCTAGATTGTCATTGATTTCAACTTATATTTCTAGAGTTCCAAAGACAACACCATGCTGGGACAGTTTTAGATGCATTTAGACTGCAGTCACTGTTATAGGCATATTTCAGAAGCTATAGCAGCAATTAATGTCCATACATGCTTGTGAAATAAGCCCCTTAATTTTTTCTTGATTTTCAGTATCAATTACAATGCAACACGCACCCGTTAAGGTTAGCTCCAAAACAAAACGATGCGGACTAGTAACTCTAACCAAGAATGCACCCTCAAACCACTGAAGGAAGAGGGGTGGGCATATGGTCAGAGGATCCCTAGGATCTAAATAACTCAATAACTGAAACTGAATACAACTGAAAGTAAATGATAAGACTCAACGCCAAGAATGTGCACACAGGATCCTTTTGAAGGCGAGGTGCTAACATATGGCGGAGTACTTATTACAAACTGAAATGAACTTAGGCGATGAACCAGCCATGAGAGATTTCCACACTTCCACTTATTCAGTGGGGGGAAAGAAATTACAAATCAAAACAATTCATCCGCTACGACAGGCATCCACTCAATAGTGGGAATTCTCCACTTTCCAATGGGTGATAAATGAAATATCAAAATGTTATTTATCCACACTGGTGGTAAACCATCCAGGGGTTACAATGATGTGAATTAATTACAAGAAAATGCAGCAAATTAAAGGTATGAAACAGTACTACTGTTTTTAGTTTTACAATAGGAAACAACTGCAATTTTCAAGTGTTTTTACAATCTTTACAGAGCACAATGAAAAATATGAATTCTCCAATAGATAATCTCTCAATTATTGATGCTTGAAACCAAAATCAGAAAACTAAAGCAATCTGATATAAAAATCTGCAATCTGGAAATGTCTATCAGCAAACAAAAAACACATAAAAATGATCATAACTCCTTCATGATACCTTCAAATGGTCTGATTTAAATTGCAAAAGCTCTCTGGAAGGTAGGCACCCAATTCACTATACAAAATCTGCATCAAAACTCATTAGATAATTTTTGTTCAAACTCCAAAGCCCTCTGCAAGTGGTACGGCCTTCAAAGGGGGCGATTTCTTTAGATAAAAATCTGCACTTCATTAAAAATTCTAAAACTCTCCAAAAGGGGTCGGCAATAGTCAACGAATTGATAGGACCAACCATAGTTTACATACTTGGAATCGGAGAGTACTCGGCAAGCCCAAAAAATTTGACTCAGCAAATACTCGGCAACTTAAAAAGTAGCAAAATTTCGGATAAAAACACATTTTTTTTGCAAAATTCAATTCTAGAATGCATCAAATGAGTCTAAAAACCATGAGGGAGTGTTTTATATAAAATTTCATTGTTCAATACATATGGATTACAAAATGGCATCATTATACGAAGCCGCATAGTAAAACTACCAATAACTATAGTGAATTTATGATGATTGTATTTGAAAATCATCATCATAAATTTCATATCTAGGAAATTACAATTTCCTCTTCCCCAACCTAGAGAAAAATTGGGGGGTAGAGGGTATGGTCCTTGCACTCGATTCTGGCTCCCTGCTTGCCGTAGAAGATCGTGGAAGTGGCTCCACCATGTTGGTAGGTGGCAGTGGCTCCTCCACTACCACATCAATGTCATCCACTCCAATCTCCCCTGCTTCTATTGTAGGCAAATCCTCCATAGCTTGCCTCTCGAAATCAGCAATCTCATCCTCTGTAAACAAGGAGGCCTCATCATCCTACACGGTCAAATCACTGTATGGATCAATCTCATCCAAATCAATGAGCTCTTCTGACTGGTCTTGCACCTTTCTTGTGCGAAGCCGAAGGTTATATTGAACAAAAACAAGTTCATTGAGGCGTTGTTGAGTCAACTTATTACGCTTCTTTGTGTGAATGGCATCAAACAAACTCCAATTCCGTTCACAGCCAGAAGAACTACAAGGTTGAGACAAAATTCGAAGGGCTAGCCTTTGCAAATTTGAGGTTCTTCCACCCCAATCTTCCCACCAAGAACCTACAATAAGATATTCAAGTTTTTGTAAATATTAATAAAACAATAGTAATAAGTAATAATAATTATAATTCATAACTTGCAAGATATAAGGCTTCACTTTTTCTTACTTGGTGTTTGGATCTCTCTTCCTCGTTCACATAATTTGGAAGAAAACAAAGGCCCCCTAGCTTCCTTATATTTTTGCAACTCTAGAAGGATGAGGTCTTTCACTTCAGAATTAGGTGTCATCCTTTCAATACATGTGAATAGACCCTCCATAACCTCCCCATTAGCATCCGTGAAGCCATCAGAGAAGTAGAACTTGGGGTTGAGAAAGTAGCCTGCTGCATGAATGGGTTGGTGGAGTTGATTGTTCCACCTTCAATCAATGATCTCCCAAATAGGGGTAAATCTATTTGCATCCCCCATGTAATAGTGTTGGATGGCCTCTTTGGCCCTATCCATTGCCTCATAAAGATATCCCATCACATTTTTCTCACTGTCCACCAAGCGCAAGACCCTCACCAATGGCTCAGTCACCTATAAAGTACAAAGTAGAACCAAATTTAAATTACACCTTACAATGAAACAAAATACTTATAGAATTTTAAATTAAGAATAAAGGATTCAATCTGAAAATTCATTAGAGTTGAAGTTACCTTGACAATCTCTAATGCTCTAGTTCCAAATTGACTAT
The DNA here is from genome assembly GCA_007258455.2 of Sequoia sempervirens. Taxonomy (NCBI): domain Eukaryota; kingdom Viridiplantae; phylum Streptophyta; class Pinopsida; order Cupressales; family Cupressaceae; genus Sequoia; species Sequoia sempervirens. The sequence goes on along the minus strand of VDFB02275970.1, from coordinate 28,968 downwards.
CAAAGATTATTGCTTGAATCTTTTCTCCATCAGCCTTCTTTGAGTAATGTGAACCCGATGGTTCTCAATACGAAACCCTAGCTGAGATTTTGTTGTTTTTGCAATTTTTTGGTTTTTTTGTATTTTTTTGTGTTTTCAGGCAAATAATGAAAATTGCGATTTTGCTAATAAATGCTTAGAAAATTCCAAATAAATTCTAGATCACAAAATAAGCTTAGAACTTGATCAAATAAGGTAGGCGCTTCAATATATTTCACTTCCAGAGGGTTTACAAAGGCCAGATACAATATATGAAGGAAATACGAATTTATTAAATAAAAACCTGATTTTTCTTCAATGGCGCCAGAAGAAGATTAAGAATAAAGGTGCGGCTGAAAGAAGATCAATCTCCAAGCTCGAATCTCAATGCAAGATCTCCAGTAATCAATGCGCCTAAGATCCAGTCTCCTGAAACTGAAGATTAAAGGCATTTCTCCAGAGGAAAGAAAAGTACGGCCTGACTGGTACAAATCTGTACGGCCTGCTGCAGCAATGATGACTTTAGTACGGCCCTTGGAAAATGTGCATAAACTCTGATGAATGGTCTCTGAAACAAGTCGCCTCTATCAACTGATGAAGATCTCTGTAAATCTCTGCCAAAATGGATGAATAAGCACAGTCTGTGATCCCTGTGTGAAATCACCAAGTGCAAGCTTCAGCTGGTATTGCACAGCCTCAGTCTGCCTGATCTCTGAAGAGTTTTCGTTCTCCAGAAACGTTCGTCTGCCAGAAACCCTAGGGTTTGCAAACTCCAATGCTCAGAGCAAAAGACAAAAGTCGAATAATAATTCAGAATAGTTCGATTTTGCCTTGAGTGGAAATATATATCCCTTGAAGAAATTCGACCCAATCTCCCTTTTAATTAATCATTTAAATAAATGATTTAATTCTCACTTTTAAACTTAGGAGAAATATTAAATAATTAATTGGCGTCTTATTTTAATGAATAATAAATATTCATTAAGTCAAAAATCAATACTTTATTATAAAGTATAATAAATACTTTATAACAGGCCAAATTAATTAAATATTTAAATATTTCAATAAAGTGACTTTAATATAAAGTCAAATTATTAAATATTTAATAATTCATTAAATACTCCTTATTTCTCCGTCTGATCATCAAACTGCTGAACTGGGTTATTCTGAGTGAATGGTTGAACCGGTGCCCGAAATAGCGCTTCCGCTGCTTTCTAAAATAGAAAGTTCACGAAAATCACTAGAAGATTGAAGGCCCAACGACACAAGCTATGGGCTACAGCAAGACAGCAAGCAAATTGATCCCTCGCACCTCACGACCTAATCGAATAATAGGCAACCTCGTCAGGCCTGACTAGGATGGGGACATGACAAGTAGTTGAGTCTACCCATGGTTGACTCACAAACATCTGCTTCAAGGAAGTCAATAAACCAGTGATACTTTGCAATGTTAGAAAATTAGTTGCAAACCTTGTAGCACCTGATCGCACAAGCTCTTTCCCCTTGGTGTGATCTCTCATCAATTGAAGAACCCATGGGTGATTATATATATATTTTGTTATGTCTCTTGCTTGTTCTACAATTGGTTTCACCCAATCAATTTTGCCTATATCCTCCAAAAGAAGGTCAAGGCAATGAGCTGCACAAGGGGTCCACAAAACTGTTGGATGCCTTGCTTGAAGTAATCTACCAGCTGCCACGTATGCTGCTGCATTGTCAGTAACAACTTGGACAACATTTTCTATGCCCACCTCTAAAACAACCTGCTCCAACATCAAGCTCAAATTTTCTGCATTCTTTATTATGTTGGAGGCATCAATTGACTTTAGAAAAACCATCACACCATTGGAAGCCACTATAAAATTGATAAGTGTGCGGTTTCTTCCATCTATCCAGCCATCTGAAAGAATTGAGCATCCAAACTTTTGCCATTTCTTCTTTTCTTCCACAATTCCTTTTGCATCTACAATAGCATCTTCAAGTAACTTGCCACTTAGATCTCTTGGAGTAGGGGCCTTGTACCCTTTGCTTGCAACTGTCAATGCTGTCACCAAACACTCCCAATATGGACTATTTGCCACATTGAAGGGAAGATTGTTATAAAACCAAAAATTTGCACAAGCCTTGTCTACCTATTTGTGCACCTCCTTATTCCACCCAGTAGCTTCCAATGAAGGTTGTGATCCTTGAATATTTCTGGGCACAAAAAACTGGAATTTGCTTGAAGTGGAAGAAGTGGATGAGGTATTGCGACCAGCACGTATACGTGTACCACGACTAGAGCCCACAATGGTTTTAGTTTGCATAAGCTCTTTAGAATCTTCAGCCAAATTAGGAGCAATGGCTGCTTGCATGGCTGCTTTTACTTTTTCCCTCTCCATTTTTTATTCTTCAAGTGCTGCAAGAACAACTAACATCTCTCGTTTCACCTCTAAACTGGCCAATTCACATTCCTTTGAATCACGACAAGGAATACCAACAAGATGGTATTTGAGGCGATTGATGCCTCCACTAATCTTCTTCTTGCAATGAGTACAAATAACACTACCTGGTACTGGCCCATAATAACCATGTTTCCAAGTAGGATCACGACTACCAGGGGGTCTCCTTTCAATGACACTTGTGTCAACTGAGTCCGAAGCAGATGCAGAGGCGGATGCCATTGTGATTGAATATTAACCTACAATATTAAAAGTTGAACAATAAATATATTAGTTGTAAGTTGTAACAAATCTTGTACAAAAGAACAATCAACAATCAACTAATTTTTGAACTTTATTCAATCATTATCTTATTTCAGTTTTTGCATTCTAATATTTGTATTTTTTGTTGGATGCAAATTGATTTAATTTACTTGTATGCAAATTGGCATTGCAGTCCTAACTCCTAACTCCTAACTCCTAACCCTATTGACTGTTGCAAATTTGCAGGTGGGAGCAACAGATCATCATTACATAGCAATTGCTCAAAATTATACTATATTTAATAATTTGAAGTTTTGAACATGTTTACTCATTAATGAAAGATCAAATTATCTATGACAGCCAACAGGTATGATGAAATGAGCTTTGTTTATGCTTATTAAACCCTGATTTCAGCACTCCTTTGTTTCAAACTTTCATGAGTTCATCATTCATGGCCATGCATAGAAATTTTGTAACAAAGTTTGAAACAAAGTAGTGTTGAATCATGGTATGATGAAATGAGCTTTGTTTTTGCTTATTAAAACCTGATTTCAGCACTCCTTTGTTTCAAACTTTCATGAGTTCATCATTCATGGCCATGCATGTAAATTTTGTAACAAAGTTTGAAACAAAGTAGTGTTGAATCATGAAAGTTTCAAACAAAGTAGTGCTGAAAGGAGGGTTAAACAAGCAAAACTAGAAGTCTGTTAAGTTACAAACTTTCATTGTTTGAGTTTGAATCATCACATTCACAGCCCAGCTATAGTTTTCAATTTCATATCTGATTTTCATGGCTTCTTATAAACGAAATTCATATAAAATCATTATTTTTGCTGTACATTGTGAACTATGAAGTTAAAAATAAATAATAAAATCCCACAAACCAATTTATATACATTATTAATAATAAATATATTACTATCTAATATTCTATAATATACATATTTTTTATTCATAATAATATTTATATATCAAATTTTAAATTTTAATATATATATCTATTAAAATTTGAAATTTAATATATTATATTATATATGAATCAAAAAATATATATTATAGAATCACAGATAGTAAAAATAAAACTATAAACAGTAATAAATTTATTATTAATAATGGATATAAATAAATAATGAAATGTGATTTTATTATTTTTTATATACATTATTAATAATAAATTTATTACAATTTAATAGTTTAAACTTTACTATCTATAATATATATTTTTTGATTCATAATATATTAAATTTTAAATTTTAATATATATTATAATATATATTAAAATGTAAAATGTAATATATTATGAATAAAATAAAAATTATAGACAGTAAAATATTTATTATTAATAATATATATAAATAAAATTATAAAATGGAAACAGGAAAACTATAGTTTAACTTTATACTTCATAACTTATAAGACACATTTTAAATATAATGCCAAACGCGAATGAACTATGAACGGCACTGCCAAACGTGAATGAACTATGAACTGCACTCTAAAGTCTCAGACACGACTCACAGACCAGGAAGGCAGAAGCCATAAACACGTCACATAGCAGCTATGATTTGTAATGAACTATGAAGATTCAAGAAGCCATGAAAACCAGAGATGAAAATGAAAAAAAAAAACCCTAACCTGTAGCTGATGCTGCAAGTCGCGAGGCCAAAACTCCAAGTCGCGTTGAAATTGAAGACCTTAATCACGCCAAAAATAGATGTGAAAAACGCGGGTGTGCAAAAAGATGGAAACTCGATGGCTTAAGTAGAAATTTTCACTCAAAAAATGCGTGAAAATACATGAAAATCCTCATGAAAATGCGGGAAAAAAAACGCGCCACATTTATTATCAACCTAACAGCAATTAATCGTCATTTTTTGCCAGCGATTACTCTGCAAAAAGTGACAATTATTTTCACTGTAGCAAATGGCGAGTAAAGGCAGCTTTTACTCGTTCTGAAAAAAAAATGGCGATTAATCTTTCACTCGCAGATTAACCTGCAATTTTGTAATCTATGGGACCAACACCCATAATCAAAACTAAATCACACAAAAAGTTGTATATAAAAATCTCCTTCAGCCCAATAATAACCAGCAACATGAAAACTGGAAACATCTCACCAAAACTCCACAATAATGCTCAATATGTACTTCTGGTTGAAGCACACTCTCAACCCACCATCTAGGGAACCATAGTTTCAGGCCCGAAGAATGGAGTAAATTTGCTAAGCTTTCCCTTAGCCGGATTCTGGATTTCAAACCAGCAGTATAACTTTACAATATTTTCCAAAAATGAGAATGAATGAATAAGGCCTCAGTAAATAAGCTTCAAATGGCAAATGAAACGCTCTGAATTCCAAGAAATCAAATCACTTCAACTTCCAAAAGGGACGCCACTTCAACCATTCACTTTAATTTGAAATAATAAAATATTATTCCTCTTCCCTTTTTGGCATCCATTTCAAAATGCAACAATAAAGCATTTATTAAATCATTAAATGTTCAACTTGACCCCTTAATGTCCCCTCTTTAAAACAACTTCAAGTCATCAAGCCTAGGCGTGGGGTACAACTTAAAAACATGAAATTGACTAAGTATAAAACTCAATCCAAGGAGATAACCCAAACTAATGCCAATATTGAAACTGATGGATTGCCAAAAATAGCATGATGACCTGAACTAAACTGTTGATGATGCCACTGCCAATGATGCCACTGCCAAAATTAGACTTACTAAAAACAGCCAATGCCAAAAATAGTAAGTTCACCTCAAAACCAACAGAAAGCTAAACTGAGCTGGAAGCAAGACTTACTGATAGTGGAAACCCTATATTTGCACATCTGAGTAGCCTACGGATTTCCGGAAATAGGCTAAATCCAAATGAAGAGCGTAGGGCTAAATTGGGGACATTACAGCTTGGGTCATAAGGGTTTGCAACTTGTAATGTCCCCATTTTGCGAGCATCAGAGTTTGGTGGATTTAGCCTATTCCTGACCCTTGTAGGCTAATATGTCTGGATAGAGGGTCCCGTGTGGCAGTTACTTGGTGATTAGAGACATTACTCTTCAACTGGATTCAGATTTTGGCCTTTGCACAGGTTATTTGACTCAAATTGGCACACTTACTATTTATAGTAAGTTACTATTTTGGGAGAGTCATGGTTCCCATTAATAGAAAGACACCTGAGCAAAGCATATTGGCAATGTCGACTTTGATTGGGCCTTTGCAGCTGTTTCTAGAATGAGTTTCACATACTTACTATTTATAGTAAGTCACTGTTCAAGGTTTCTATTTCTAGACGGGCATCCGATCACATGGAGAACAAGGAGAGTCGACTCCTGACTCAGACGGCTTAGCAATCAGACAAGCACATCAAGAGATATTAAAGTTTAAGTGACTTAAGTGATTTATTTAATATTTTAATATTATTATAAAGTTATAAAGTAACTTTATAATAATAAAGTCACTTTAATATATTAAAGTGTGTCAAGTGAATAATTTAATGTGGGAATAAATCTTTTATCCCACATTGGCCAAGAAGGTGTTTGAGCTCTCCTAAGAAAAGAATAAAAAAGAGAGGTAAGAGCTCATTCTCAGCATCCAGTTGATGAATATTATTTTGATTGATTTTTATTGTGGAGCCTAGGGCTTTCGCAGTTTTCTTCTTTGATCATAGGAAACGAAAACTTCCTATTTATAGCATAACTGAGGGAGTGAAAGATCTCTTGAAGGGTTGCAAATTGAGGAGAGGATAATTCCGTCCTTTCATTTGTGCAAATTGGTGAAGTTTTCTACAAGGGTTTGAAGTTTATTGTTGAAGAAAATTTATAGCTGGCTGTGTATCATCCCTCTTGGGCACATGGGAATCATTTAGGGTATATTGGAGAAGATTTGTTAAGGGTTTGAAAGAATTCAATGAAGAAATTCTAAGTTTATTACTTGCAGATCAGAATTAGTGTTGGTGCTACAATGACATGAATAGTACCCTCGCTACAGTGCTGCTACAGTACTATTCACCTCTTTAAGGTTGATGTGTAATTTTCAGACTTGGGTGCAGCCTTTACCTCACTTGGGGCCCTGACTTTACCTCACGTGAGAAGTTTTGGGCATTTTGGTGCTTACTAAGGCCTGGAAGCTTTGGTATTTATTTATTAAAATCCTAAGTCATCAGAACAGGGGCGGCTGCTTCAGATTTTCGATTTGGGCTCTTGTGGTCTTCATCCTTCAAGATATTGCTTGCCTCTTCCTTGGAAACTCAAGGCGACTTCATATACCAGGTTTTCATGTCAATTTCATAGTTGCATTGATCATTATAGGGTGCTGTTGTAAATGTCATTTCATAATCAGACCTGTCATTCATGAATGTAATGCCAAGATACATAATTCATTGTTGTATTTCTTGCTATTGCATTAGTTGTATTTAATCATTCATGTGATTAGCATACTGCTGTAGGGCAGTATTGAAGTCAGATTTGAGTATTGCATTTAGAATTTTCATTTGCAACTGTAGGTGATAGTTAACCAGCAATATCACAATTGAATAATTCTATTGAAAATTGCCAAGAGTCTTGGCTATCTCATGAGCTTTGTATTGAATCATTGTATTGTAATAAGGAGATACAGATTGCTGGTTGTTTATAGTTGTCAATAAGCATTACAATATCATTCTTACTCAGATTTTAGTTTGCATACCAACTGTTTGACAAAATACCAGTTGGCTGTAGGTGCAAGTTTTTCACTTAGAAGTCATTGATATGCATTGTAGCTGATTAAGGAAAGTCATACATGCTCTTAAGTGTTAATATATGCATAGTAGAGTTGTTTTTCAAGCATTGGAAGCATTCAATAATCATTTTCCAAAAAACATATCAGTCTGATCACATGAACCAGCAAGCAGGGAGGTTGCAAGTGAATTGTTTCACAAAATTTCAAGGGAAACAAAGAAGAGTTTTTGAGTCAGCTTAGGCTAGGCTCTTTACACAACTACAGCTCTTGTAATCAACATTATTGATTGAAAACAACCTACAACAAATATATTACCAGAAGATTGAGGTTAGAAGTCATTTTATTTCTGATTTGAGCATATTAAATGATAATATGTGATTCCTTATCAGATCTGAGTATAAATTGATGTTCTTGTACAATGATTTGAAAGTATGTCCATGCTGAAATAATTTCTGAGTTATAACAGAAGGATATATTATTCCTTATGTAATCTTGTAAGTGTCATTTCTATGTATTGTGAAAATACTTATTGAAATACACATAAAGTCAAATTTTCTACCACAATTTTCAAACCCAAGTTTTGCACTCTCAAAGATTTTCAGTTTAACAATTTGTCCAATGGTTTATAGGCTTAACAATTTTAAACATAAATTGTTACAGCTCAATAAATAACTCCATCATAAAATTCCACAGTAAACAAACTAAACATATTTAATCACTGTGTTTGCTGCCCAGAACTTCTTCTCCCTTTCCTTCCTCTTCATCATTAGAAACAATCTCTATGTAATGCACCTTTCCTTTCTCCAAACATGTGTCTAGGCTCTCAAGGCTCCTTGCAACTGAAACACAGCTTCTTTAGTTCATTACAAACCTCATCATCTATGCGAGGTCTTCTAGTCACTTCCTTCTGAAATGGCTTATTAAAATCTTTCTTAAGCTGAAAAGGTTTAGGCTGGAATTTGATCTTTGGGGCTGCACTCTCCATATTCTTAGCCCCTTTTATAGCATCATGTAGGGTGTTGGGCTCAAATGCCTTGATTCATCCACGAAGAGGTTCTGCCAATCCTTCCATAAACAACACTATCAATCTATGTTCGGATACATCCGCAACCATCACAAATAGCTTTTGAAACTCTGAAATGTATGCCTCAACAAAGCGCACCTGTTTCAGTTGTGCCAATTCCCTGAAATGAAATTTGGGATCTTTCCTATCAAATCTATCTATTAACCTCTGAGTGAAATCTGCATAAGAGATTATACTATCATGGCCCAAGGTTACTAGCCCATGGTACCACCACTCATAAGCCTCTCCATGCAAATTTAGGGTTGCATATTTGATTGCTTCCCTTTGTGCCATGGGATTCAGCTGAAAGTATGTGTCCAACTTTTGAAACCAAGCATGTGTTGTACACTTGTTTGACCTATCATAGCTAGGAATAGTTAGCTTACCCACCTTACACTGTAAATCTCTGTTATTTTCTTGGTCTCTCTCTCCTCTAGGTTTGTTTCTATATTTGATGCCACAAAATTCTACCAAGGACATTGATGTATGGAATTTTTCACCCAAGCATTGATATTCACGCAAATAATTAGTCCACCCTTCACCACCTCCTTGCTGTCCTGCTTGTTCTCTATGTTGATCCTCCGAAAATTCGAGCATTAGTGGCCTAGAAGTGATTCTACTTGTTATCCTAGGTGTGTGTACAAGAACATTAGTGTTGTTGCCTTCATTTTGGCTGCCATTATGTCCGTTGTGGCCATTGTTGTTTCCATTATTTTCATTTTCACCATAGTTATTTATGTTATTGGTGTTCATGGTCTGTATCACTTGGGTTAATGTTTGGACAACCTGCTGCTGTCCCCTAGCTAAATCACTGAGTATAGCCAAAATGCTAAGATCCTGTTGTCCCAGTCTACCCTATCTATCCCCCATGATTTCCTCTTCCGAATCAAAACAAGCAACACCTCTAGTTCTCTTGTAAATAACGAACTCCTTGTCTTCCAGATTCATTAAAATGCATGTAATCGGCTAGAAACTTCAAATATGTCCAAAAAATTCTGCTACTAAAAATGGGCATCAAAACCCACCAACTAGCAAGATCTCTAGCTCTGATGTCACTGATATATCCCAACACAAATTTGTATACAATTTTTTTTCACTTTCACCAATATATACAACTAGGCATTTCATCAAACATTTGACAGTGAACTAACCTGATTTTGTATTGATGCTTGTTTTGATATGTATAAATGGATATCAACATGACAATGCATTTCTTCATTCCAAATACAAATAACATACATTAACACTCAAGATTACTTTGCATGAAAAGATAGGCATAGTCGAAATTCTCTGAATTAATATATTCTGAGAAATGAAATCATTTTCCACAAAAGTTTAGAGAACAAATAATATTAAATAATTTTTTTAGATTAATAATTTACTAGTTGACTGGTTCACTAGCTCACATGCTAAATTTCACAAGGTTGGTGAATATCCCAAAAGGTGTGATAGCTCACATGAAGTAATCACGGTTGGATAAAACTTCTGCTAGGCTAAAGAAACTGGGTGTAGACCTTTTTTACTTCGTTGACTACTAAGGATGAAACATCCCCTATGGATATTTGCCCCAATTTTTCCAAATGATCCACAGAAAATTTAACAAACAATTTGCATGCAATCTGATTTCTATTTATCCAACAAATTTATGCTAAAAATCATATAATATTAGACTGAAATAGAGATCTGAAATTAAATATGAATATTGCCTTAAAATCTTCAGTAAAATAACAACAAAAGTATCCAATCGTAACCACGGAACTTACAGTAAGATTGGACAACTAGAAATATGAGTTTGAAACACAAACTGAGACACCTGAGTGATATCTCCAACAGACAATGGGTTTCCATCCACTACCTCCAAGCTCGAGGGTTTTTGTCCTCAAACCTATTGAAAGCCAATGCTCCCAATTCTCCAAAAAATAATAAACCAAGCATATACCAAGCATGGCTGAAAATGAGCCCTTGCAACACTTTTTATAAGCTTCTCATAAGAGCTCATTCACACTTTTAACCAATGTGGGATAAAACATAAACTTCTTTTTTGCCTTTTTCATGTCTCATGTATTTTAAAATAGGGGGACCCTTTTACTATTAAATTTCCCACTTGACTTTAGACTCACATTAATATAAGTTAAATAATTGAATTTAACTTTATAATTAAAACTTTATTAATGCAGAGATGAATTAAACCAATGGAACTGAAATCATCTAACGATAATAACCAATTTTCCATTGAAAAGACACTATCATTGGAGATCACGGCCCGCCTAATGAATTACTATTAATAGCATTAATGACTTAATAAAAATAGTAAGTATGCCAAAATTGCCTCCAGACACCCGGATTGACCTACAACAAAAATTGCCTGGGCCAAAAATCCTCAAGATTCCTTAAAAGCCCTAGTTAACCTACGGAACCAAGGAGAAATAGGCTAATGACAACATCATACAATGCGAGCTAGAAAAGGGGACATTACAGTCCTCCCTTCCCGAGATTGCTTGCCCTCAAGCAAACATCAACCAACCCGCTGCTCCACCTTGATAAAACACCATACACCACAAATTGTGAAGGAACATCATGGAATCCATAAGAGACAATGCACCAATCGTTTTGGTACCCAAATCCCAAACCAAGATGTAGAACCCACTATAAGAGATGAAAAAGAAGTTTGTCAACCAAGCACCCTTACGTAACCATCCGTGCATGTAAGACATCTAGCCAATGTGAAGATGAACCCCCATATGCCCATAAACCAGCACAAATGGCCACCAAACCTCGCTATCATAACTCTGATTAGAGACATAGATGATATCAAATGTGTCATCAAACCAATGCCAATCAAGGAAAATTACTCCACACTCCAACTCAGCCCAAAAGAATTGCCCCACAACATTTTCATACTACTAAATCACTGATGTAGTCAATGCAAAATCAGAAAGTGCTACATGATTCCAACTAGGACAGCCATTAGTCCATAAGAGATCGAAGACTATGAAGTCATCAAACATCAAAGATATCATTGCCTTATGAAGAGGAACAGTTAACCAACTCAAAGGTGAAGTATGTATGCCAACATTGCTCAACACAAACAACTCTTGAGTGGCTGGCCCACTAAGAGATTCATCAACCCAATCACTATCACCATCATGGGAATGATCAACTATCTCAATTGGAGACTTTGGGTTAGGCAATTCATGTCTCTCATCGTTAAAAGAATGGCAAATATTACGAATATGTTGAAGGTGAAGCTTGGCTTGTTGAGCCACAATCTTAGCTTGTTTAGCTCTTTCCAACCATTTTTCGTACAAAACTTGGGCATATTCTATATCAGTTGTATCAAAATGTATAAACTCAGTCCTATGAAAAGAAACACCATCAAAATTACCATGTACCATACTTGCCTCTTGTAGTCCATCAGTAGGTGAAACTGTACCATTACTTTCTCCATGATTATTAGTGGCAACATTATGAGAAAGGTGAAATATATCACTGCTGTTCTCAAACTGAAATTTAAGACTGGTTTCAACCTTTGTGTCCTTTCCTATACGATCTTCCTTGGAATGATAAGGAATTTCCATACCACGGTGGCTTGAATCCACCCTATATTCCCCATAGTTATCACACCCAATTTAGGTGACATCAGAGGTAGATTCTATAACGCTATCCTCCTCATGTAACCAAGTTGTTACCTCTTGTTGGAAGATAGAAACATAGCTACTGTCATTCAAATCAAAATTATTGTTATGTGCTTGAGCCATGTTTTTGATCCCTTTTAGTGTATCATCATTGAAAATTTCTTGTCCAACACTTGCAACATTGTCTTCATAAGTATTCTCAAGTGTAAGAGCCACAATATCAAGAGGAGGAGGATGTAGGCTATCGCTGCCCCAAATCAAACTTTTGGGATCTTCTTCTTTGCTTCCGTTGGAACCATCAAACATCACCAACTCTAAACTTGTCTCATGTCCTTCCATTGTAATTAGAGGTGGTAGTATCTCAAGTAATTCTTCTTCAATTGATGTCACAAGGCTGCAAGGTATTTCCTTGTGAAGCTCTTCAATTCTTTCATAAACTTGTTCAACTTCTATGCCCCTTGCTTTGTCATTATGTATCATGGAAGGGACTACTATAGAGGACTGATTTTCTGAATTATACATTGAATGATGAAACATACTCAACTGAAGGCAAAGATCCACAATCTCCCTATCTTTATCTTCCATCAACTTGACTGTTGTGTCCCTATCGCTAAGCATTTGCAGGTAGTCATCTTTCAACAATTTCAATGCTTCCTTGAAAGAATGCAAGTGCATATGAGAAACTCCAAGTCCCATTCCATTTTGTCTTTCCTCTCTTTGGGCTGTCCAAATGAGGTCCTCCAGGTGCTTATGAATAGAATCCATCCTTGATAATGCTTGAGCAATTTTGTCTTCCATTACCATCAAATGGTCTTGCAAATCTTCCCATACCAAAAGCTTTTGTTCTGATTTTACTTCATGTGTAGGAATTGTGTCATCATAGGAATCAACTATCACACTAGAAGATGCGTTGTTATCATCCCAAGAATCCACACCATCATTATCCATGTCAACCTCATGCTCTACATCAAGGGAAGCTATGTTTACAATATCTCTAAAGGGCTGATCCAGGTTTGCATTATCTTCCACTTTGTGATCAACCAAAGGAACACCAATAGAAACCATACCTTCATATGGATTGTCAATCATAATCTCTACATCACCCACCAAGAGACTCATGCACTCTTTTGTAGATGCCTCATAATCTCTATAGGAATGATCTAAATGCAAGGCTAAGGCTGCTGCCATGTCCTCATTTCCACGCAACTCTTTATCATATGAAGATTCTGATAATTCATTAGAGACATCCTGACACTCAAGCATACTTCCTTCTTGAGTTAAGCCATCCTCTTCAAACTTTGTAACCTCATTTGTTGGTATGTTTTCAACACTACTTGGCTGAAATGGTTCTTTTTCCTTATTAACACCACATATGTGATCAAATGGCTAGTGTTCCTGACAAGTGAAACAAATCTGCTCTTTCCTCATTTGGTTCTTGCTCTTTTTGGGTGATCATGGGACCTGTATACCCAAAGAAATTAGCTCTACAGTTGTCATTTGTTCCTTGAACTTCCCAATTTTCTGCTTAACCAAACCTTTTGGGAAAGCATAAGCCGTGGGGGAAACATACTGCTCCTTCCTCCAAATGGCTAGCAAGTTTGATTGCAATTGTTTGCAGATTTCATCATCTTCATCCACCATTAAAGACAAAATAGTTTGCATACTTGCTTTAACACTGTTTGAATGTTGTTTTCTGATTTTGGTTAGAAAACATTGAAACATTTGAAGAATCAATTTGTCACATTTGAGATCCAACATGAGGATAAATGATCTTGCTCTTGCCATAATTTCTATAATCTTGGCCCTCTTACCAAAAGTAGAGGCTTTGACATCATGTAACCCATATAGGCTCTCCACACTCAGATGTAGAACCTTCTTCAGTATGTCATCGTTACAGGGTGCCACAGGAGTTGTTATTCCTATGATTTCACTGTGACAAGAAGCAACTGCAAGTCTCACCTCTTCACAAGGATGCTCCATAAACTTGTGCTGGACCAAAGTGAGCATTGAGGGTTGCAAAGCCCAATTTAGAAGCCTCCAATCTGCCTAGTCTACTTTGGACAAATATTTGTCTAATTCCTTCAACTTAGAGAGAACATCATCAGGAAATTTCATGGACTTCAATTGTAATCCAATTACATAGAGCCAATTCCCTACTTCCTTTTCTTTCTACAAATCCCTTAACTGATCACCATTGAATGTATCATTGAATTCTTTTGAGAAAAGGACATTTTTCAGATCTGCCATTGTCTCCATTTCATTTAATGTAAGAGCCCTTCCAAAATCTGCTCTAAATTTTCAGTTTTGATCATTCAAGAATTTCGTCAAACTGTTTCCTTGTGAACTGCTGTTAGCTGTTTTGGTGATGTTTGTTTGAATTTCTCTCTTTGAAATGATGATGAAATGCATATGATGACTCAACTATAATGCCAATGACTTCCTAATGCAACTAGATGTAGTGCAGATATTTTGGTGAATTTCTCAATGCAATAGAATGACTACAAACTACAACTACATCAACGTGTCATTTTGACAAACAGTTTGTATGCCTTCACCAAACTCCATATTATTGCCATAATGAAACTCTATCATTTACAATCCTATAATGATGATCCCAATGCAAATGCCGATATTTAATAATCGTCTATTGCAAACAGATGGCTTGTTTTAAGTGCAAATGCTCAATACAGCAAGTAATCATTTTGTCCAACAATTCTATGCCAACTCAAACTTCATAATATTACAAATGTCTGCCTCCAATCAGGTTACAATATTTGCTAGCAATGAACAACTCAATATGATATCATCGCTATCATGTAAGCATACTATGATAAACTCAGGATTACAGAAACAGTGCTCTAATATGCAAATCATATTATGATAGACACCATTGTTTGACAGTGATCCATTACAACTATTTCTTGAGATGCAATGACACCAGGCTTATAAGTATAATGCAAATGCATACAACTCTATTTAATTTTAATGAGGTGGAACTTTGATTTAGACGCCAATGCTAGAGATATCTGTGTTGATGATATTCAATCGAATTGCTTCCAAAATGGTTCCTTTGACTGAAATACTGGTCGATGCAAGTGTGAGACTGATGGCAGCACTTGATTATATACGATTTATTTCTTGAATGTGATCAAACATCACTCCAGCTTCTTGATCGATCTGATCAATGCTCCTTGCTTGATGATGACTTGATGTAAGTGATGTCTCTCTCCTCAAAGGCCCAATTTTACTTTAGTCTGTCACTTCTTTGAGAGATAATATCGCCCCCCACATATGCTGTGATTTTGTCTTGTTCTTGTCTTTTAAAACTGTCATCTGATTTCCCTGGCTCTATTTGTCTTCATTTACCATGATGGATGATGTTGTGTCACCTTCTACTCCCAAAAAGAACTTCTAATATTTCACTCAGCATAAAAACGTGACTTCTTCAAATAGTCCGATATGCCAAAGACTGGATACAAAAATAATCAATTCTTTCTTCTTCTCTGACTTTGTCTCTTCTACCTTTTTGTTTTATTATGTCCAACAATTTTTGTCTTTTTCACCAGCAAAGATCGAATACATCAAAATCGAATTGTTGGATATCAAGGTAATAGCTAAACCAATCAATCCCTTAGCACAAAATTGAAAATGCGATTCTTTTAAATACATAATGCAGCGCCAAATTTGGATGAAGAAATACGATTTTTCCCAGATGCCACTTATTTCTTCCTCCAACGTAAAATCGTTATCTCCAGTATGAGAATGATCCTTAAAATAAGATCGATCTTTACTAGGATTTTGTAATTGCTTCTAGCTGTAAGTTGACTCCCTGTCATGTCCCCTTCTCAGTGACATCTCTCAGAGGACAGGATTGGCCTATCACACGACCCTCGTAGGCCGATAGACTGGATAGAGGGTCACTTCGGAGCTTGGCTCAGCTGACTGATCAGTTGTCTTTCGTTCGGGCTCGATCGGAGGTTATTTGCAGAATTGCTATTTTTAGCAGTTCTTGGCAGGCAGTGTGGGACCACTGCTATTTTTTAGCAGTTGGCTGTGGCGGCATCAGGAATCACTTCAGAGTCTGTCAGCATCAGACGGATCAGTAATCGGGTTAGAAACAAGGGAGATATTAATATTTGATCGTATTGATTAAATATTAATTAATTAACGATTATAATATAAAGTTATAATTTAATATTATAACTTAAGTGAATTCCTTGAGGGGGTGCGCCATCATGAAAAAGGGACCAGTTTGATATTTTATTAATATTTAAATATTCAGTGGAGAACTATGGAGAATTGAAAATATTAAAATATGAATATTTCATTAAAACCCTATTTTCAAGGAATGCTTCGGTGTGTTGAGGGTTTTGCGGTAAGGTTGTGCCTTGTATGTGATTATTGAGTTTAGGCGATCCAATATTGAGTAAAATTTGAGACTTTAGGGTTTGATGATTCCTTGGAAACGAGCCATCTCGTGAGAAAGCAATTGAAGTGTGCAATATCCTTGATCTGTGCCCTCTGAAGGATTTCTTATTCAGAGAAAACTACAGAGCTTCAGTGGATTCATCATATTCAGTTCCTTTCAGTTATTTGCATTCAGAGACATTCTATTTACCTGGGCGCCCATTACAGAGACATTAGCAGTGATTTTTTGGTGAAGCCGTACAAGTATTAATTGCAGATCTGACAGGCCGTACTTTACCAGCAGGCCGTACCTCTTGAAGAGCCGTACTCATCATCAATAAAAGAACGCCTTTGGTTGGGGTTTCTAATTTGCATCAGAGGAGGCGCCTACTATCTGAGAGTCATCAGAGACCATCATTCAGAGGGAGAAGACCATCCTTTACCTCAGCCGTACATTTCTGTACCTCTGTTGCAGCAATCTCCAGGTTTTTAAAATATTGAAAATTCTTCATTTTTATTCATTGCATACATCTGGGTATCGTTGTAATCAATAGAGAAGTTGAATAAAGGATACTGGCATTGATATTGTTGCATTTCCAAAGCTATTTTATTTTTAGTAAATTTATTTCCATTTATTGTCAAAATCGTACCTTTTCATCTTGGCATCAAAAACACAAAAAAAATGCAAAAAACCTAAAAACGTCAGAAAAACATAAGACTTCAGTCAGATTTCGTATCAGGGGGAAACAGGGGTTTCTACAGTGGTATCAGAGCTAAATCCTGCCATCCTTAGGGTTTAGCCATCACATGCAGCCAGAAGAATTTGACACATACAGGTATTATACACGCAGACGTGCCTTGATTGAAAGGCAACGCAGTTTGAGCAGGCAGCCAGAAATCATGGCTGACAGGGATGATAGGGCTGACAGGACAGAGATCCCACAGAATACCAGGGATCAGGATGATGCTGAGGTCTTGCTTGCACTCAGGGATATACGTGCAGATCAGCGACAGTCGACTGAGGTATTGCAGCAGTTGACAGTGGCACTACAAAGATTAGGTACTCCGAGGAGACCGTCACCGCATCGTGACGATGACAGGAGTGAGGCAGGGTCACGGAGAGCTCCTAGGACAGTATCACGGACAGCAGATAGGCCTACTAGGCCTACTTTCGCAGGCAGAGGCCGATGGTATGCCGGATAATGAAACACGAGGAGTTGTTCTTCGATAACATATGGCAGCAAGCGAGGTGGAGATTGATATCGCGGTCCCGAAGAGAGGCGTCTTTTCGACGTTTGTTACTGAAGGCGAAAACATCGCAAAGTGCGTCGGGATTGGGAGACGGAATACCGAGAACAACGATTTGAAACATATGCAACAAGCGAGTTGAATTGGTGATATTCGATGGTGATGGGAAGAATGACAGCAAAAGCTTGGATTACTTAAGCTGATACGGTTCTCTCCTGCCAGATCGATGGCCGGAGAAACTATTAGATATGCTACAACGCACCTTGAGAGATGCTCTGATTGAGTAACACCGGCATGGTGACCCTCTGTGCAACAGGGGATTACTACCGAGAGTTAGGTGAATGGAGTGGTAGAAGGTTTGACCGGAAGGATCCGGAAACCTATTTCCGAGATTTAGCACAGTTGAGGCAGAGTGGCAGTCTCGAGTCATATATCAGTGATTTCCAGAGGCTATCCGTCATGGTTCCGAGCATATCAGAGAGGCGGTTAGTAGTTCTTTTCATGGAGGGTTTGACCGAGCCACTGAGAGGCTGGATCAAAGCCTTTGATCCTCCGTCACTACAGGAGGCGATGAAGAAAGCACGTAACATGGAGTTCGCAGCCCCGTCAAGTAAATTCAACTCCAGAGGTTCTTCATCGTTCAGAGATAACAAGGGCTTCAATAGAAACAATGATAAATCTGATTATAACAAAAACAAATCAGATTATAAAAACGATTCAAAAGGTAAATCAGCGTTCCCACCTTTGGATCGAGAGGCCCTGAATGACCTTCGCAGGAAGAAGCTTTGCTTTTACTGCAAGGGACCGTATGATGCCAGTCACGATTGTCCTCTAAGACCTAAGGGCAAGGCAAATCGTGTTATGTGGGCATACTATGGGGCTCTCAGGAGAATATTGCAAAGGCACAAAATCAGCGAAGCAATATCACAGTCGAAGAAGGGCGGATAGGCATTTGAGGTTGGTGATATGGTTTACCTCATGCTTGACCTACGTCAGTCCACTCTTAGGAAGAGTGGAGTGGAAAACTTAAGCATTATTACGGTCCTTCGGGATCTGAGGAGAGTTGGCGAGTGGCTACGACTTGAGCTTCCGGTGAGAAGCGAGTACCTGGCAGTATTTCATGTGTCCACGCCTCAAAGAAGCGTTAAGGTCATCGTTGTACACCATGCTGCCGGTGTTACCACCATAGATGATGAGGGAGTAAGTTGATTCTAGTACGGTCCACCACAGGTATAAGGAGAGCGGTTAGCGTCGAGGAGAGACTATGAGAATATCTGGTAAAAATGGAAGTTGTCGGTTGAGGATCGACATGGAAATGAGGAGATTCTCTTGACATCCGGCGTGGTGCTTGAGGACAAGCAATTTCGAGGAGAAATGAATTTGTCATGTCCCCTTCCTGTTGACATCTCTCGAGGAAGGGCAGGGATGGCCTATCACCACGACCCTCGTAGGCGATAAATGGATGAAGTCGCCAGACTTGGCTGTTGTGTCCGGTTGTCTTCGTTAGAACTCGTCGGAGGAGAGTTATTTCGAGTACTATTTTGCCCGATTCTTAGCGAAGCGATGTGGACCTTGCTATTTTATGATTGGGCTGTGGCGGCATCGAGAATCACCGATGCAATGCGGCATGACGGATGATATCGAGTTAAACAAGGAATAATATTTGATCGTATTGATTAAATATTAATTAATTAACGTTTATAATATAAAGTTATAATTTAATATTATAACTTAAGTGAATTCCTTGAGGGGTGCGCCATCATGAAAAAAGGGGCCAGTTTGATATTTTATTAATATTTAAATATTCAGTGGAGAACTATGGAGAATTGAAAATATTAAAATATGAATATTTCATTAAAACCCTATTTTCAAGGGAATCGCACTTTTCAGTGTATTTGAGGGTTTTGCATTGGGATTTGTGCCTTATGTGATTATTGAGTTTGAAACTGATCAATATTGGTCTGAGCCTGAGACTTTAGGGTTTCGTGTTCGATTCCTTGGAGAACGAGCCATCTCCAGCGGAAAGCAATTCAGAGAGTGTGCAATATCACTTGATCTATTGCCTACAGAGGTTTTCTTATTCAGAGAAAACTATAGAGCTTCAGTGGATCCATCATATTCAGTTCCTTTCAGTTATTTGCATTCAGAGACATTCTATTTACCTGGGCGCCCATTACAGAGACATTAGCAGTGATTTTTTTTGGTGAAGCCGTACAAGTATTAATTGCAAATCTGACAGGCCGTACTTTACCAGCAGGCCGTACCTCTTGAAGAGCCGTACTCATCATCAATAAAAGAACGCCTTTGGTTGGGGTCTCTAATTTGCATCAGAGGAGGCGCCTACTATTTGAGAGTCATCAGAGACCATCATTCAGAGAGAGAAGACCATCCTTTACCTCAGCCGTACATTTCTGTACCTCTGTTGCAGCAATCTCCAGGTTTTTAAAATATTGAAAATTCTTCATTTTTATTCATTGCATACATCTGGGTATCGTTGTAATCAATAGAGAAGTTGAATAAAGGATACTGGCATTGATATTGTTGCATTTCCAAAGCTATTTTATTTTTAGTAAATTTATTTCCATTTATTGTCAAAATCGTACCTTTTCATCTTGGCATCAAAAACACAAAAAAAATGCAAAAAACCTAAAAAACGTCAGAAAAACATAAGACTTCAGTCAGATTTCGTATCAGGGGGAAACAGGGGTTTCTACACTCCCACCAAACTAAAAGTTCTCTTCACCAAAACCTGCAAATAAATCGTTTTCTCCAAATTTTTGGTAATGAACTCTTCACAATCTGCAATTATGTTAATTCTTCAAAATATGCAATTAACTTGTTCAGATCAAAATATCTAATCAACTCCGAATTTGTCTCCAAACTTCAGCAAAATTGTCTCAGTCACTCATAAAAAACCTCACAGGCTGGCAGGATCTTTTAGCTCTGATACTACTGAAACATCCCCTATGGATATTTGCCCCAACTTTTCCAAATGATCCACAGAAAATTTAACAAACGTTTTGCATGCAAACTGATTTCCATTTATCCAACAAATTATGCTGAAAATCATATAATATTAGACTGAAATAGAGATCTGAAATTAAATATGAATATTGCCTTAAAATCTTCAATAGAATAACAACAAAAGTATCCAATTGTAGCCATAGAACTTACAGTAAGATTGGACAACCAGAAATATGACTTTGAAACACAAAGTGAGACACCTAAGTGATATTTCCAACAGACAATGGGTTTTTGTCCACTGCCTCCAAGCTCAAGGGTTTTTGTCCTCAAACCTGCTGAAAGCCAATGCTCCCAATTCTCCAAAAAATAATAAACCAAGCATATACCAAGCATGGCTGAAAATGAGCCCTTGCAACACTTGTTATAAGCTTCTCATAAGAGCTCATTCACACTTTTAACCAATGTGGGATAAAACATAAACTTCCTTTTTTCCTTTTTGATGTCTCATGTATTTTAAAATAAGGGGCCCCTTTTACTATTCATTTTCCCACTTGATTTTAGACTCACATTAATAAAGTTAAATAA
Organism: Sequoia sempervirens; assembly: GCA_007258455.2. Classification (NCBI taxonomy): domain Eukaryota; kingdom Viridiplantae; phylum Streptophyta; class Pinopsida; order Cupressales; family Cupressaceae; genus Sequoia; species Sequoia sempervirens. The sequence continues at coordinate 7,643 of VDFB02275970.1, read as the reverse complement.
TTGAATTTAACTTTATAATTGAAACTTTATTAATGCAGAGATGAATTAAACCAATGGAACTGAAATCATCTGACAATAATAACCAATTTTCCATTAAAAGGACACTATCACTGGAGATCACGGGCCGCTTGATGAATTATTATTAATAGCATTAATGACTTACTAAAAATAGTAAGTATGCCAAAACTGCCTCCAAACGCCTCAAATTGACCTGCAACGAAAATTGCCTAGGCCAAAAATCTTCAAGATTCCTCAAAAGCCCTGGTTAGCCTACGAAACCAAGGAGAAATAGGCTAACGACAACATCATACAATGCGAGCTATAAAAGGGGACATTACAAAGGACCTTCACATGTCACTTTTGTCGATCCTTACATGATATGGTGGTCAGTTATTTTGCTGCTACGACTCCAAAGGGGAGTGACGCAGCTAATAAAATGAGTTGCAATGGAAAGCCTAAGACTATTGGACTTCAATAATTATTAATAAAATACTTCCTCCTTCTACCTTGACTTCTGAATATTATTACATCATTCCTAATATTTGGAAGTTGGAACCATATGTTTGATATATGTATATTGAGACCTTCCCTATAAATATATATCTAATTATTCCCAGATTTAGCAAGCCTCCATCATAGCTAACCAAAACCCTGAAATTTGTCTTTGTAAGAGACTTCACAAATTTTGTAAGTTTCTCTTGTAAAACTGAAGTGAGAAATCTGAGTAATCTCTCCAACCAATTAGTTAGGGTAAAATTGTTTCACCACCGAATCTAGTTTCCCGAAGGGTTTGCGTCCCAGGGTTTTAAGCTCCAAAATCACACAATAGAATAATATCTATGCATGCCAAAAATGAGCTTTCGTTTTCACCTTCGTATCCAACTCCACCCTAACTTTTTAAATTCCCACTTTTTAATAATTTTAAATAAACTTGGGAATAATAAAGTGACCTTTTAAAAACTTCATTAAATATCCACAAACTCACTTTATGAACTTAAAGTAATTAGTTAAATAATATTATGGTTAAGATATGTTGGAAAGGATAATATTAAATAATTAAATTAAAATATTCCCTTAGTTCTAACAGTAGCCTATGAGAATAAATAGGCTAATTAATCACTCCTACTTAGGCATCGAAAGGAGACATTACAATGCAAGACATGGTGTAAATGGGAATTGCAAAACTTACAGATTTTAACATGTGTGTTCTTCCAGCGGATGATAGCCATTTTCCTTTCCATGGAGATAATTTTGAACTATAATTTGAGACCAAGGCCTTTCACATGGTCAATTTACTTGCACCAAGAAAGGGATGTGAAGGTTCTTACCCAAAAGTTGCTAACTTTGAAGACAAGGATTTGAGCAATCTCTTTCTACTTTATTAGATATGTGTTCAAGAAAAAGATTTGTGAATTCCTCCAATTGATATTGTGACCTGAGACGAGACAAAATTTATCCAATGACATCTTTATCACTTTAGCTTCTCTCTTTCTTGGAACTCCAAATAGAAATGTTTCATTTACAAATTGTTGATGAATTAACACATTAACATTTGGCGCTACCTTGACCCCTTTCCAATTTCATGAATCTCCCTCCCTTTAATAAGTCTTCCCAAAGTTCAACCATTATTATGAATAAGAAAGATGACAAAGGGTCCCCTTGCCTAATTCCTTTTGAAGAAGAAAAGAACCCTTGGGGGCTACCATTGACCAAAACAAAGAATCTTGGAGTAAATATGCAGCTCCAAATCCCCCTTATCCATTCTAGACAAAATCCAAACCTCTCCAATACTTCCTATAAAAATTGTCTATTCACTTGGTCATAGGCTTTCCTTGATAGTTTTATGATCATTCTCTCTGCTTTGATTTTCCTTGTCATATGTATTGCTTCATGTGCTATGATTATGCCTTCATGATAGATCTTCCCGATGTGAGGCTATTCTATTCTTTTGAAATGGTTTCTAGAAGGATCGCCTTTAACCACTTTACCATTGCTTTGGATATGATCTTGTATACTCTATTACATAAAGAAATTGGAAAAAAGTCATCCACAAATTCCATTGGCGTCTTTTCAAGATAACAACAATGAGGATATTGTTCATGTCTTTTAGCATGGTGGTTTTCTCTCTTGATTCCTCTACAACCAAGACCATTTCTTCACCAACGATATTCCAAAACCTTTGAAAGAAACCCATTGTGAAGCCATTAGGACCAGGAGCTCTGTCTGTGGCAAGCTGAAATGCAGCATCTTTCACTTTATTCTCCAGGAAGGGGCTCTTTATAAACTCATTCTGTTGTGGACCAAGTATATTTGGGATTGAACTCAATGCCTCTAATTTAACTTATGCATCCATTGGAATTGAATTGTTCAACAATTCTTCGAGGAAAGTCTCTACTACTGTACATATTTCACTATGATCTTCAAACCACATCCCCTTGTTAGTTTTTCATGGAAGTGATCCTATTAAAACTTCTCTTTTTCTTCATTGTGTTATGGAAGAACTTAGTGCTTCTATTGCCTTCTTTTAGCCAACATTCTCTAGATTTTGCCTCCAAAAAGCTTCTTCTCTACCAAAAAATTCTGCATATTTTCCTTTCAAAAATTTCTCCTTCGCATAAGACTCCTAGTCCATTCCCACCTAAATCATTTCCTCATTAAGTGTTGCCAGTTCCTTCTCAACTTTTTATTTTTCTTCAAAAAAAAAGAAGTGTACTTTGTTCCATTGTTTTAATTGTTATTTGATGAAACCTAAAATTTTGAAGAATTTGAAAATTTTAAATTTTAGACCGAATCTTGGGGCCTTCGACCACCATTCTGAAATTTTGATTTCCAAATCTGTGTCCCTCGTCCACATATTTTCAAACTCAAAGGGACATTTGGGAGGCTTGGTACTGGAGAAAAGATCAATTGGAGAGGAAAGTGGTCCAATCTTGAAAAGGGAAGGATGGATGATTCATACACCAAGGGGGAGCTGGACCAATATCTGCACAACAGAAAGCGATATAAGTACTCCACTATATTAGTGAGACCTTGTCGCCTGTTCATCTAGGTGATGTTTATTGTTATATTTGAATATTTATATATTAAATTTATTTTTCATATATTTATAGTTGTATTCATACCACGAAGTAAAAATAGTGATACTTACATCTCAAGGTCTAAGAAATCAAATGTTTTAAACTTAAGGTACAACAATGTAATCAAGGTAAAAAACTTACAACCATATGCTAATTGTTTCTTAAAAATTAGCAGTTGTGCTATGAAATAGGCTTTTTGCAGCTGGCAAGACTCAGGACTCAAAGGCTATTTACATGTGAAATAATATATCACTTAGGATGAGTTGTTTTTGTGAGCAAACATGAATGCTTCAGTCACTCCAGACTTTTCCCCACACAGCAACACCAAATTGTTTGACTCGAAAGTGTCTCCTTCAACACTCAGCATGAATGGCATTTTTGTTCTGATGAATAAGGAATTTCTCTCCCTTTAATGGTCTAGCCAGCAGGCATTGTGCATATCTCTGCTTCTGTACTTAAGGCTATCCAGTTTCACAACCTTGGGTTTCTTTGCAATTTTTTAAAATATTTTCTAACATTTTTGGAGGGATGATGGCAAACATTTCATGAGCATCTCCCAGCAATTTGGGGACACTGCTTATTGCAGGTGATGGTTAGGGGACAGGGTAGGGAAGTCTCCAGAAAGATCTTGTTCAATGTATTGAATTTTCCGTTTTTGTTGATGATTACTCATCACAAGATGCTGAAGAACGTTCACTAGGGTGAATTGGCTTCACACCCATTGATCTATTTCAATGATTAGGAGTTCTATTTCAATGATTAGGAGTTTCATGCATTGATCAACAAAATAAAATATTAAGTAGGCCCCCATTGATTGTTTGGGAGGAATGGATGTTCTTTGTGAGCTTCAAGCATTTGCATTATACTGCCGTGTTGCTGGAAGACCAAATGTCCAGTGATTAGGTGTTGTTTACCAAGCCATATTCTCCATGTCAATGTATGGGCTTCACAATCCATCGAACGGGTAAGCTTAAAAGATCACGACAAGTAGTCTATTTATATGGGAGGGGGACAAACTGTGATCAGCTAACTTGAGATTTCCCCTACAACCAAGGGTTTCAACATGAGTGTGTGGCCAAGAAGCAAAAGGAGTGGGATTAGATCAAGCCCTGTCCTGCAGTGTGATTTGCAGACAATAAAAGAAGATGAATAGTGCATATGGAGTGTCACTGCCTGACTCTAGAACTCAAATATTGAGAATGTTGCACCTAAATGTTACCCACATCTCCTGCATCTCATCTTTGTCTTGATTGGATTCTTCTGAGTGGAAGTCATTGGACCAGTACTGGCAACTCAATGTTAAAGGTTCTTAGCATATATCTGTATCCTTCCCTGATTATAAGAATCCTAGGTTCTGAAGATTAACTAAATAGACAAAACAAGACTTGAAAACACTAAAGATAAAGTATGAGACTCACAAGTACTCACAGGTCAACTAGGCTTGGTGAGTAACTCACAGAAAAACTCAACACCAAGTTTTTGGTGAGTTTTCATTGTAAACAAGCCAAAAACTCGACAAAAATTCACAAGTCCAAGTCAAAATCTTGGCCCACATTGGAAACAGTCTGCCCCCAAAAACACTAATTTTCATCATTATTCACATCTTTTTTTTTAGCATTCAACCTGCTTTTCTTTACAAGCATTCAAGCATGCACCATAAAGGTTCATGTGGTCTCTACAAGCAGTGCCATCCCTTGATCCCTCTAGGGCCTGCCACCCCTAGATCCTTGCTCTTGTTTTAAAATGCAAAAAAAAAATTGTTTTGGGCCCATAATTTTCCATGGATGAAATTAGTAAAATATTAATGCAGATATGTAATTTATAATCAAATGACGCTGATGTGAATTGAACTCATTTTTCAATCTATAAATGATGTAGACAGTGCTTATCACCTTTCCAAATTCAGTGTTATGCATGTTTTTTAAGATTAGTTTAGAAATTTATGTTATTTTTATGTTATTTTTAATGTTAGGAAATCTTGCTGAGTTTTTCCCCAAGTTTTTGCCAGTCTAAGTTTTCAATGATGGTTATAACACTCTAAATTTAGTGATAATTACTGCTTTGTTTCATGTCTAATCTTTCTCTTGTAAAGGGTTTTCATTGAGCTTTGTCAAGTTGCTTCTCAAAGAATGCCATATTAAGAATCTAGTGCAATGATAAAGTCTAATGAGATCAATAAAGGAGTGAAGCATTCAATTGAGTTGTATGGTTACAACCATAGTTTTAGGACTCGGATAGGACTCGGACTCAGACTCAACTTGGCAATCCAAAATTTTGACTTGAACTCAGGACTCAGCCAAAAAAAAAAAAAAAAACTCTTATAATTACACAAAAAAATAAAATTAATGCATTTAGACAACATAAAAGCCTAATTTGATTATCAATTTGTCATTCAAACATTACACATGTCATATGTTCCTCAAATTCCCAAAATTTGAAATTGCATAGTTTCAAATGTATAACAGCATTATAAATTTACAATTGTTTGCATTTAATGATATGTCAAAATGGAAAAACCAACCAAATACAATCTACATCTTCCTCTTTCCCCTCCTAATGTAACTTAATTTTTCAGGCCTCGAACTAGAAGGTTCTACAATATCAAAATGATGATGGATTATTTCTTCAAAAGTATCTTCATTTTCCTCCATTGCATCCAATTACTTGTTTGATGATTTGATCAACTTTCAATCCTAAGAACTTCTCTTCTCAACTCATTTCCTTGCTAGGTTGATGTTTGGCTCAGTGAAATGAGCGTATATGAGCTAAAAAAAATGATGCTTTTTTACTTAAAAATGATGGTTACAACAATTGTGCTTTTAGCTGTGAGCCCCGAACAGAAGGTCATTTCAAATTTAGGAACATTTACTATGCTACAAACTGTTAAGTGTGCTTTCAATAAGCTCAACTATAATACTACTGTTTACATCCTTCATATTACTAAATTAAGGTTTTAAAAAAACAATGGTTAAATGTAGTGATCACTTAGTTCTAAATTTATAAACTTAAAATATACACCCCAACTCTTGGGTAGCAATGCACATTTTTCTTTTTGATATTCATAAGCTAAAATTTTAGTTAAAAAAAAAAATGAAAATAAATAAAAGCCAAAGAAACAGCTCTCAAGTACAGCTTACAGATTACAAAGGAACAGTGACATATTTTAGATATATGTAATGTTATTTGCATACCACAAGTGCATCAATTCTGGCTTCAATCACAGTTGATGGTGCATAGCTGGCTGTATAGCCATACATTAATGCTAGCGCAGCATGTATATCATCTAGATCTGGTTTGTTACCACTATCCATGAACAGGGAAAGAAACCTGCCACCATTTGTAGAGTCATGTTGAGAACATCAATGAATTATCAAACCATGTCTGTTAAAAATAAATCATACAACTCTCAAAAGTACACAAAAGAACCCACTAATAAAAATGGTAATGGTGCCTATTGAATAACATTGAATTGTCTTCTAAATATACAATACTGCTAAGAGAGAAATATAGAACTAAATTTTGCAAGTCATTTCTGACAGACGATTACAAAAATAATAATATTATTTAGAAATTAGTGAGTTATGGTGTTATGATTTTTCTGATTTATTTGAAACTGGTTATGTGCATTTAGAAAACCAGAAATAGCAACAAAAGTAAAATAAAAAATTCCACAGAGCATTCTATAATCCAACATCAATTTGAAAAATAAAAATAAGAATTGAACCCAGCATATTGCATTTTTCTACACATATACCTCAATAAGTTTTTCTCATGATCTAGTATAATGGATAATAAATACACACTGTATAAAATATTGCAGCAGTCCTCACAAGTAGCCAAAGGTGAAAACAACATGAGATTGCCTTGTAGAATCTTGATTTAGAAAAGAATCTTCAAAATAAATTAGATATACTTGATCTTTTTGGGTTTTCTTTAAACTACTACTGTCAACCTATTTCTCAAGCACAACTTCAATAAAATTCAATAAATAGATGGTAAAGATACCTTTGAAATTTATTACGAGCTTCAATATCCAAAATGTTTTTGAGCTTTTCCAAAACTGTATCCAAATGTGTTGCAGCAACCTGCAAAAGAACAGAGATAATCACCAGATCAGTATTCTGAAATAAACAACAAAGAGGTAACCTGGCCAACTTCCTTCAACCCATATCTACTGCAGCAATATGCCAATCTAACATACCAGCCCCACACCCTTTGCAAGTCCAATCCTATTTGTCTTATCTGCTATATTTGCCTTTCTGTACATCCAATCTAACTTCTCACGAACATATGCCCTGTTGTCAACCTTCTGTAGTAGCATTCCAAGGCATCTGCAAAACGCAACCCAAATATTAAAGCGCTGAGAGATATTTTACATTTCAAACTGCATTCTGTTTTAACAATCATTCCTGAAATCTAAAAGTGAACTGAAAAAACATTGCTACAATTATGCAAGTATAGTTTGAAAACTTGGATTTGGCAAAAACTTCACAAACCCAAATTTGACTCAGACTCAGAGACTCATAAAAACCTCCGCAACTTGAAAAACTACTTAAATTCAATAAT
>VDFB02275969.1:0-47008 GCA_007258455.2 Sequoia sempervirens | reverse complement strand
GACGGATCAGTAATCGGGTTAGAAACAAGGGAGATATTAATATTTGATCGTATTGATTAAATATTAATTAATTAACGTTTATAATATAAAGTTATAATTTAATATTATAACTTAAGTGAATTCCTTGAGGGGGTGCGCCATCATGAAAAAGGGACCAGTTTGATATTTTATTAATATTTAAATATTCAGTTGAGAACTATGGAGAATTGAAAATATTAAAATATGAATATTTCATTAAAACCCTATTTTCAAGGGAATCGTGACTTCGTGCATTTGAGGATTTTGCACTGGGATTGTAGCCTGGTGGATTATTGAGTTTGAAATCAATTAATATTAATCGAGCTCCGACTTTAGGGTTTCTCAGGTTCGATTCCCTGGGAGAACGTTTCAATTCCAGCGGAAAGCAATTCAAAGAGTGTGCAATATCACTTGATCTATTGCCTACAGAGGTTTTCTTATTCAGAGAAAACTACAGAGCTTCAGTGGATTCATCATATTCAGTTCCTTTCAGTTATTTGCATTCAGAGACATTCTATTTACCTGGGCGCCCATTACAGAGACATTAGCAGTGATTTTTTTGGTGAAGCCGTACAAGTATTAATTGCAGATCTGACAGGCCGTACTTTACCAGCAGGCCGTACCTCTTGAAGAGCCGTACTCATCATCAATAAAAGAACGCCTTTGGTTGGGGTCTCTAATTTGCATCAGAGGAGGCGCCTACTATTTGAGAGTCATCAGAGACCATCATTCAGAGAGAGAAGACCATCCTTTACCTCAGCCGTACATTTCTGTACCTCTGTTGCAGCAATCTCCAGGTTTTTAAAATATTGAAAATTCTTCATTTTTATTCATTGCATACATCTGGGTATCGTTGTAATCAATAGAGAAGTTGAATAAAGGATACTGGCATTGATATTGTTGCATTTCCAAAGCTATTTTATTTTTAGTAAATTTATTTCCATTTATTGTCAAAATCGTACCTTTTCATCTTGGCATCAAAAACACAAAAAAAATGCAAAAAACCTAAAAAACGTCAGAAAAACATAAGACTTCAGTCAGATTTCGTATCAGGGGGAAACAGGGGTTTCTACACTCCCACCAAACTAAAAGTTCTCTTCACCAAAACCTGCAAATAAATCGTTTTCTCCAAATTTTTGGTAATGAACTCTTCACAATCTGCAATTATGTTAATTCTTCAAAATATGCAATTAACTTGTTCAGATCAAAATATCTAATCAACTCCGAATTTGTCTCCAAACTTCAGCAAAATTGTCTCAGTCACTCATAAAAAACCTCACAGGCTGGCAGGATCTTTTAGCTCTGATACTACTGAAACATCCCCTATGGATATTTGCCCCAACTTTTCCAAATGATCCACAGAAAATTTAACAAACGTTTTGCATGCAAACTGATTTCCATTTATCCAACAAATTATGCTGAAAATCATATAATATTAGACTGAAATAGAGATCTGAAATTAAATATGAATATTGCCTTAAAATCTTCAATAGAATAACAACAAAAGTATCCAATTGTAGCCATAGAACTTACAGTAAGATTGGACAACCAGAAATATGACTTTGAAACACAAAGTGAGACACCTAAGTGATATTTCCAACAGACAATGGGTTTTTGTCCACTGCCTCCAAGCTCAAGGGTTTTTGTCCTCAAACCTGCTGAAAGCCAATGCTCCCAATTCTCCAAAAAATAATAAACCAAGCATATACCAAGCATGGCTGAAAATGAGCCCTTGCAACACTTGTTATAAGCTTCTCATAAGAGCTCATTCACACTTTTAACCAATGTGGGATAAAACATAAACTTCCTTTTTTCCTTTTTGATGTCTCATGTATTTTAAAATAAGGGGCCCCTTTTACTATTCATTTTCCCACTTGATTTTAGACTCACATTAATAAAGTTAAATAATTGAATTTAACTTTATAATTGAAACTTTATTAATGCAGAGATGAATTAAACCAATGGAACTGAAATCATCTGACAATAATAACCAATTTTCCATTAAAAGGACACTATCACTGGAGATCACGGGCCGCTTGATGAATTATTATTAATAGCATTAATGACTTACTAAAAATAGTAAGTATGCCAAAACTGCCTCCAAACGCCTCAAATTGACCTGCAACGAAAATTGCCTAGGCCAAAAATCTTCAAGATTCCTCAAAAGCCCTGGTTAGCCTACGAAACCAAGGAGAAATAGGCTAACGACAACATCATACAATGCGAGCTATAAAAGGGGACATTACAAAGGACCTTCACATGTCACTTTTGTCGATCCTTACATGATATGGTGGTCAGTTATTTTGCTGCTACGACTCCAAAGGGGAGTGACACAGCTAATAAAATGAGTTGCAATGGAAAGCCTAAGACTATTGGACTTCAATAATTATTAATAAAATACTTCCTCCTTCTACCTTGACTTCTGAATATTATTACATCATTCCTAATATTTGGAAGTTGGAACCATATGTTTGATATATGTATATTGAGACCTTCCCTATAAATATATATCTAATTATTCCCAGATTTAGCAAGCCTCCATCATAGCTAACCAAAACCCTGAAATTTGTCTTTGTAAGAGACTTCACAAATTTTGTAAGTTTCTCTTGTAAAACTGAAGTGAGAAATCTGAGTAATCTCTCCAACCAATTAGTTAGGGTAAAATTGTTTCACCACCGAATCTAGTTTCCCGAAGGGTTTGCGTCCCAGGGTTTTAAGCTCCAAAATCACACAATAGAATAATATCTATGCATGCCAAAAATGAGCTTTCGTTTTCACCTTCGTATCCAACTCCACCCTAACTTTTTAAATTCCCACTTTTTAATAATTTTAAATAAACTTGGGAATAATAAAGTGACCTTTTAAAAACTTCATTAAATATCCACAAACTCACTTTATGAACTTAAAGTAATTAGTTAAATAATATTATGGTTAAGATATGTTGGAAAGGATAATATTAAATAATTAAATTAAAATATTCCCTTAGTTCTAACAGTAGCCTATGAGAATAAATAGGCTAATTAATCACTCCTACTTAGGCATCGAAAGGAGACATTACAATGCAAGACATGGTGTAAATGGGAATTGCAAAACTTACAGATTTTAACATGTGTGTTCTTCCAGCGGATCATAGCCATTTTCCTTTCCATGGAGATAATTTTGAACTATAATTTGAGACCAAGGCCTTTCACATGGTCAATTTACTTGCACCAAGAAAGGGATGTGAAGGTTCTTACCCAAAAGTTGCTAACTTTGAAGACAAGGATTTGAGCAATCTCTTTCTACTTTATTAGATATGTGTTCAAGAAAAAGATTTGTGAATTCCTCCAATTGATATTGTGACCTGAGACGAGACAAAATTTATCCAATGACATCTTTATCACTTTAGCTTCTCTCTTTCTTGGAACTCCAAATAGAAATGTTTCATTTACAAATTGTTGATGAATTAACACATTAACATTTGGCGCTACCTTGACCCCTTTCCAATTTCATGAATCTCCCTCCCTTTTAATAAGTCTTCCCAAAGTTCAACCATTATTATGAATAAGAAAGATGACAAAGGGTCCCCTTGCCTAATTCCTTTTGAAGAAGAAAAGAACCCTTGGGGGCTACCATTGACCAAAACAAAGAATCTTGGAGTAAATATGCAGCTCCAAATCCCCCTTATCCATTCTAGACAAAATCCAAACCTCTCCAATACTTCCTATAAAAATTGTCTATTCACTTGGTCATAGGCTTTCCTTGATAGTTTTATGATCATTCTATCTGCTTTGATTTTCCTTGTCATATGTATTGCTTCATGTGCTATGATTATGCCTTCATGATAGATCTTCCCGATGTGAGGCTATTCTATTCTTTTGAAATGGTTTCTAGAAGGATCGCCTTTAACCACTTTACCATTGCTTTGGATATGATCTTGTATACTCTATTACATAAAGAAATTGGAAAAAAGTCATCCACAAATTCCATTGGCGTCTTTTCAAGATAACAACAATGAGGATATTGTTCATGTCTTTTAGCATGGTGGTTTGCTCTCTTGATTCCTCTACAACCAAGACCATTTCTTCACCAACGATATTCCAAAACCTTTGAAAGAAACCCATTGTGAAGCCATTAGGACCAGGAGCTCTGTCTGTGGCAAGCTGAAATGCAGCATCTTTCACTTTATTCTCCAGGAAGGGGCTCTTTATAAACTCATTCTGTTGTGGACCAAGTATATTTGGGATTGAACTCAATGCCTCTAATTTAACTTATGCATCCATTGGAATTGAATTGTTCAACAATTCTTCGAGGAAAGTCTCTACTACTGTACATATTTCACTATGATCTTCAAACCACATCCCCTTGTTAGTTTTTCATGGAAGTGATCCTATTAAAACTTCTCTTTTTCTTCATTGTGTTATGGAAGAACTTAGTGCTTCTATTGCCTTCTTTTAGCCAACATTCTCTAGATTTTGCCTCCAAAAAGCTTCTTCTCTACCAAAAAATTCTGCATATTTTCCTTTCAAAAATTTCTCCTTCGCATAAGACTCCTAGTCCATTCCCACCTAAATCATTTCCTCATTAAGTGTTGCCAGTTCCTTCTCAACTTTTTATTTTTCTTCAAAAAAAAAGAAGTGTACTTTGTTCCATTGTTTTAATTGTTATTTGATGAAACCTAAAATTTTGAAGAATTTGAAAATTTTAAATTTTAGACCGAATCTTGGGGCCTTCGACCACCATTCTGAAATTTTGATTTCCAAATCTGTGTCCCTCGTCCACATATTTTCAAACTCAAAGGGACATTTGGGAGGCTTGGTACTGGAGAAAAGATCAATTGGAGAGGAAAGTGGTCCAATCTTGAAAAGGGAAGGATGGATGATTCATACACCAAGGGGGAGCTGGACCAATATCTGCACAACAGAACGCGATATAAGTACTCCACTATATTAGTGAGACCTTGTCGCCTGTTCATCTAGGTGATGTTTATTGTTATATTTGAATATTTATATATTAAATTTATTTTTCATATATTTATAGTTGTATTCATACCACGAAGTAAAAATAGTGATACTTACATCTCAAGGTCTAAGAAATCAAATGTTTTAAACTTAAGGTACAACAATGTAATCAAGGTAAAAAACTTACAACCATATGCTAATTGTTTCTTAAAAATTAGCAGTTGTGCTATGAAATAGGCTTTTTGCAGCTGGCAAGACTCAGGACTCAAAGGCTATTTACATGTGAAATAATATATCACTTAGGATGAGTTGTTTTTGTGAGCAAACATGAATGCTTCAGTCACTCCAGACTTTTCCCCACACAGCAACACCAAATTGTTTGACTCGAAAGTGTCTCCTTCAACACTCAGCATGAATGGCATTTTTGTTCTGATGAATAAGGAATTTCTCTCCCTTTAATGGTCTAGCCAGCAGGCATTGTGCATATCTCTGCTTCTGTACTTAAGGCTATCCAGTTTCACAACCTTGGGTTTCTTTGCAATTTTTTAAAATATTTTCTAACATTTTTGGAGGGATGATGGCAAACATTTCATGAGCATCTCCCAGCAATTTGGGGACACTGCTTATTGCAGGTGATGGTTAGGGGACAGGGTAGGGAAGTCTCCAGAAAGATCTTGTTCAATGTATTGAATTTTCCGTTTTTGTTGATGATTACTCATCACAAGATGCTGAAGAACGTTCACTAGGGTGAATTGGCTTCACACCCATTGATCTATTTCAATGATTAGGAGTTCTATTTCAATGATTAGGAGTTTCATGCATTGATCAACAAAATAAAATATTAAGTAGGCCCCCATTGATTGTTTGGGAGGAATGGATGTTCTTTGTGAGCTTCAAGCATTTGCATTATACTGCCGTGTTGCTGGAAGACCAAATGTCCAGTGATTAGGTGTTGTTTACCAAGCCATATTCTCCATGTCAATGTATGGGCTTCACAATCCATCGAACGGGTAAGCTTAAAAGATCACGACAAGTAGTCTATTTATATGGGAGGGGGACAAACTGTGATCAGCTAACTTGAGATTTCCCCTACAACCAAGGGTTTCAACATGAGTGTGTGGCCAAGAAGCAAAAGGAGTGGGATTAGATCAAGCCCTGTCCTGCAGTGTGATTTGCAGACAATAAAAGAAGATGAATAGTGCATATGGAGTGTCACTGCCTGACTCTAGAACTCAAATATTGAGAATGTTGCACCTAAATGTTACCCACATCTCCTGCATCTCATCTTTGTCTTGATTGGATTCTTCTGAGTGGAAGTCATTGGACCAGTACTGGCAACTCAATGTTAAAGGTTCTTAGCATATATCTGTATCCTTCCCTGATTATAAGAATCCTAGGTTCTGAAGATTAACTAAATAGACAAAACAAGACTTGAAAACACTAAAGATAAAGTATGAGACTCACAAGTACTCACAGGTCAACTAGGCTTGGTGAGTAACTCACAGAAAAACTCAACACCAAGTTTTTGGTGAGTTTTCATTGTAAACAAGCCAAAAACTCAACAAAAATTCACAAGTCCAAGTCAAAATCTTGGCCCACATTGGAAACAGTCTGCCCCCAAAAACACTAATTTTCATCATTATTCACATCTTTTTTTTAGCATTCAACCTGCTTTTCTTTACAAGCATTCAAGCATGCACCATAAAGGTTCATGTGGTCTCTACAAGCAGTGCCATCCCTTGATCCCTCTAGGGCCTGCCACCCCTAGATCCTTGCTCTTGTTTTAAAATGCAAAAAAAAAATTGTTTTGGGCCCATAATTTTCCATGGATGAAATTAGTAAAATATTAATGCAGATATGTAATTTATAATCAAATGACGCTGATGTGAATTGAACTCATTTTTCAATCTATAAATGATGTAGACAGTGCTTATCACCTTTCCAAATTCAGTGTTATGCATGTTTTTTAAGATTAGTTTAGAAATTTATGTTATTTTTAATGTTAGGAAATCTTGCTGAGTTTTTCCCCAAGTTTTTGCCAGTCTAAGTTTTCAATGATGGTTATAACACTCTAAATTTAGTGATAATTACTGCTTTGTTTCATGTCTAATCTTTCTCTTGTAAAGGGTTTTCATTGAGCTTTGTCAAGTTGCTTCTCAAAGAATGCCATATTAAGAATCTAGTGCAATGATAAAGTCTAATGAGATCAATAAAGGAGTGAAGCATTCAATTGAGTTGTATGGTTACAACCATAGTTTTAGGACTCGGATAGGACTCGGACTCAGACTCAACTTGGCAATCCAAAATTTTGACTTGAACTCAGGACTCAGCCAAAAAACTCTTATAATTACACAAAAAAATAAAATTAATGCATTTAGACAACATAAAAGCCTAATTTGATTATCAATTTGTCATTCAAACATTACACATGTCATATGTTCCTCAAATTCCCAAAATTTGAAATTGCATAGTTTCAAATGTATAACAGCATTATAAATTTACAATTGTTTGCATTTAATGATATGTCAAAATGGAAAAACCAACCAAATACAATCTACATCTTCCTCTTTCCCCTCCTAATGTAACTTAATTTTTCAGGCCTCGAACTAGAAGGTTCTACAATATCAAAATGATGATGGATTATTTCTTCAAAAGTATCTTCATTTTCCTCCATTGCATCCAATTACTTGTTTGATGATTTGATCAACTTTCAATCCTAAGAACTTCTCTTCTCAACTCATTTCCTTGCTAGGTTGATGTTTGGCTCAGTGAAATGAGCGTATATGAGCTAAAAAAAATGATGCTTTTTTACTTAAAAATGATGGTTACAACAATTGTGCTTTTAGCTGTGAGCCCCGAACAGAAGGTCATTTCAAATTTAGGAACATTTACTATGCTACAAACTGTTAAGTGTGCTTTCAATAAGCTCAACTATAATACTACTGTTTACATCCTTCATATTACTAAATTAAGGTTTTAAAAAAACAATGGTTAAATGTAGTGATCACTTAGTTCTAAATTTATAAACTTAAAATATACACCCCAACTCTTGGGTAGCAATGCACATTTTTCTTTTTGATATTCATAAGCTAAAATTTTAGTTAAAAAAAAAAATGAAAATAAATAAAAGCCAAAGAAACAGCTCTCAAGTACAGCTTACAGATTACAAAGGAACAGTGACATATTTTAGATATATGTAATGTTATTTGCATACCACAAGTGCATCAATTCTGGCTTCAATCACAGTTGATGGTGCATAGCTGGCTGTATAGCCATACATTAATGCTAGCGCAGCATGTATATCATCTAGATCTGGTTTGTTACCACTATCCATGAACAGGGAAAGAAACCTGCCACCATTTGTAGAGTCATGTTGAGAACATCAATGAATTATCAAACCATGTCTGTTAAAAATAAATCATACAACTCTCAAAAGTACACAAAAGAACCCACTAATAAAAATGGTAATGGTGCCTATTGAATAACATTGAATTGTCTTCTAAATATACAATACTGCTAAGAGAGAAATATAGAACTAAATTTTGCAAGTCATTTCTGACAGACGATTACAAAAATAATAATATTATTTAGAAATTAGTGAGTTATGGTGTTATGATTTTTCTGATTTATTTGAAACTGGTTATGTGCATTTAGAAAACCAGAAATAGCAACAAAAGTAAAATAAAAAATTCCACAGAGCATTCTATAATCCAACATCAATTTGAAAAATAAAAATAAGAATTGAACCCAGCATATTGCATTTTTCTACACATATACCTCAATAAGTTTTTCTCATGATCTAGTATAATGGATAATAAATACACACTGTATAAAATATTGCAGCAGTCCTCACAAGTAGCCAAAGGTGAAAACAACATGAGATTGCCTTGTAGAATCTTGATTTAGAAAAGAATCTTCAAAATAAATTAGATATACTTGATCTTTTTGGGTTTTCTTTAAACTACTACTGTCAACCTATTTCTCAAGCACAACTTCAATAAAATTCAATAAATAGATGGTAAAGATACCTTTGAAATTTATTACGAGCTTCAATATCCAAAATGTTTTTGAGCTTTTCCAAAACTGTATCCAAATGTGTTGCAGCAACCTGCAAAAGAACAGAGATAATCACCAGATCAGTATTCTGAAATAAACAACAAAGAGGTAACCTGGCCAACTTCCTTCAACCCATATCTACTGCAGCAATATGCCAATCTAACATACCAGCCCCACACCCTTTGCAAGTCCAATCCTATTTGTCTTATCTGCTATATTTGCCTTTCTGTACATCCAATCTAACTTCTCACGAACATATGCCCTGTTGTCAACCTTCTGTAGTAGCATTCCA
This sequence comes from Sequoia sempervirens, assembly GCA_007258455.2. NCBI lineage: Eukaryota > Viridiplantae > Streptophyta > Pinopsida > Cupressales > Cupressaceae > Sequoia > Sequoia sempervirens. The sequence continues at coordinate 37,702 of VDFB02275969.1, read as the reverse complement.
AGGCATCTGCAAAACGCAACCCAAATATTAAAGCGCTGAGAGATATTTTACATTTCAAACTGCATTCTGTTTTAACAATCATTCCTGAAATCTAAAAGTGAACTGAAAAAACATTGCTACAATTATGCAAGTATAGTTTGAAAACTTGGATTTGGCAAAAACTTCACAAACCCAAATTTGACTCAGACTCAGAGACTCATAAAAACCTCCGCAACTTGAAAAACTACTTAAATTCAATAATCAGAAAAAAATTGGTATGCATGAATTTCTCATTCAGACTCATCGAGTACTCAACACAAGCCACTTTGCAAACTCAGCAGAAACTCAGCAAGTTTGAGGTCAAGTTACTGTAGAAAATTACTTGGTGAGTATTCAGCAAGTATGCAATCTTTGAATACAACACAATTTCTTTCCCATTACATACTTCAAATTTTTATTTCTATATTTTCTAAAATTTGGGTTATCGGTTACACAGTGAGGGAAACGACCAGACCACATTCTTTAAATTTGTAAACATGCAGACCACAAGTTTTCGATCAGACACAATTTTTCAAACATGCAGACCACAGCAACTTTGCAAACATGCAGACCACAAGTTTTTCAATCAGACACAAGTTTGTAAACATGCAGACCACGAGCCACTTTGCAAACTCAGCAGAAACTCAGCAAGTTTGAGGTCAAGTTACTGCAGAAAATTACTTGGTGAGTATTCAGCAAGTTTGCAATCTTTGAATACAACACAATTTCTTTCCCATTACATACTTCAAATTTTTTATTTTTATATTTTCTAAAATTTGGGTTATTGGTTACAAGGTGTGGGAAACGACCAGACCACATTCTTTAAATTTGTAAACATGCATCATTATGAAATGTACTGCATAATCATTATGCCACAACCTCATAAGTCATAACATGTCTATTGCAGTTATGGGCTGCCTAATTACCTGGGCTACACTTTTACATGTATCCCTCATTGCCATTACACCACAAATCCCTGAATGCATCCAATACTCCATAACAGATCTCATCCTTCAGCAGTGTGTCCATAATTATGCTCACATCTATGTTTGCTTGTTTTGAAAATCCCTTGCTAGAAAAGCTTTTTGTTGGATCAAATATTTTATGAACAAGTCCCTGATTATGAGAATATACTTTTTAAATGTAAATAGTGCCATGAATATGGTCATTTGGTTCGTACATGCCCAAATCTCCATTCTATTGAGAAAGCAGATGCCCAAACAGGTCTACCCTGCCTCTTTAATAAAATCCAGTAAAGATGTTTCTACTTCAGGTTCTCAGCATTGTAATTCTAATCTTTTTCTTGTTTTATGTACTCATGGTACTCATACTCCATCTAACTCTTGCTGTAGCCACTTAAAAGTCATTTTCTTTAATCAAAGTTTGTGTGCCTTTTCACTTCTGGGGATTAATGTAAACAGCAATGGTTAGACCTGATTAAAATTGAACAGAATTCTGGACTCCAAAAAGCATTGAATAGAAATTGTTTACTCCTTAAGGCTACTTGACCAATTAACACAGAGTAAATGGAAATATATAACAGCAATAATAATAAATATCAATTACTCAGAAAATGCACAAACTATATGTATCATATTCTTCATTCATTGGATACGCAATAAGTACAAAATACAGAATGTGTGCAGTCATCCACTACAAATGCAAACATACAATATATAGCCAGTCAACATTGGTTGAGGACACCAACCGTTGGCAACTATCAAGTACAACCACCCAATAGTCGGGGACTTAATTAGATATTAACATAATTATTTATTTCTTTATTTATTTCTATCTTGTCAACTACATCAGCCCCCCCCAAAAAGAAAGTCATCTTCCAAATGACAACAACAAAATTGGGAGCTGACAATCCACAATCCCAGTTACAATTACTAAGGAGGGTGAGAGGACGTCCTAGGATCAATGGACGATGTAGGGGTGGACGCCAGTGAGCATAACTCCTGCAGCCTACGAACCTCCTTTGTGCGAATCCTCAGCTAGTGCTCAGCCATTATCTCTCGTTCTCTTGTTGCCTTCACCATATGCACAACCTCCATCAAGTAGTGTTTTGCTTGGTCAATTTCTTTGTCCTTCTCTGCCTGCTTGGCCTCCATGGCTGTCACTCTCTGCTTTGTCTCTTTCTCCATCTCTGCCAACGCTTTGGCTTGCTCATTGGCGGTGGGTTGTGTCTACTGAGCTAATTGATCCTAAAATTTCTATGTATGCTTAGCTAACTCCTCTCGTACCTTTTGCACCATTTGTAAATCCTCAATCTTCTCTTATATAAGACCGTCAGTGAAAGTCATCTGGCGCTTCAGCTTGTAGAATATGTCCCTAAAGGAAGCCTCTATACTGAATGAGGCTGCAATCACCCTACCATCCCTCACCCCTAGTGAAGGTCTGGCAGACTATTGGGTTGTCATCATTGTTGGAGCCTCAACTACAGGCCATCCTCTGGAAGCAAAGTAGTGAGCAAATTCTCCCTTGCACTTTGTCTACACAAACACCAATATCTGTTGTACCTCCTTGCCACCAATAGAGACCGCCCTATGTCCGATCAGTTTAAAATGTCTTCCACTTCCTACATCATTGTTGCCATAGACTGAAGGTCTTGGATGTACCATTGGACCATACCAAGTGGATATTTCTAGTCAGGCTTGGCTACCTCAATAATCAGCCCTTTGAATCCACTTGACTCATCCTTCCCATCCTCATTTAATGGGTTAAGTGGTAACTCTTGTGCAACTGAAGGTGGTTGAGGCATCTGAGGGAGACTTGTTGGTGTACATTTTATCATCCACCAAACACACAGAATAAAATGTCCAAAGACACTCTATCCTCTCTTGAACAAAATCACCGTGTATGCTAAGATTGCAAGAAGATCATATGGCGACTCCAAGGTTTCTTTTGTCAGGTCTTGACATGTGGATAAGCTCAATGCGCGTTGTGATATGCTGGTAATACACAAAGGGACTTACACTAGGCAATTTCTTCACAAGTTCAAGACTTAGATGGATTTAACATTGAATGCTTCTTCTGTTGGGACCTTCAGTTTGGGATTTCGGAAAAAAAGTGCAAAAAGGATAAGGGTTTAGAGATTCTAATCTATTCCTAGGAATTCAAGAGACGGTAAAGATTAGGTGAAACTAGTAACCACACTTCGCTTTGCCTCCTTGGGACAACTACACAAAGTAGGTGCAATCTTCAAAGGGTGTGATTATAATGTTCATGTCTAGAACAATACTTCTCCAGACTGAAGTTAAGCATCCACAATCATAAGCTCAGGCTAACTTTACGCATTGAATGAAAATCATCCAACCAAAGAAAGTATGAGCAATGTTTCACCATAAATCTATACTATCAAATCTTGCATTCACTTAACAAACATTCAAAGCAAATTCTATCTTAATTCTAATCTAATGTTGCAACCTTGCAAACCACTCGACAATAAAAGGGATTCAAAGCAAATCATGCATAAGAGCTTTTATTATCGGAAGTAGCAAAACGCAACAATCTCATACACTTTCTTCACAAAATGAAAATGAGAGATCAAGAGTTTATATAGTGTTTTCAAGAGCAAATGAAAGGCCAAGATTAAAACAACATTAACGGCCAAGATTAATACACATCAACCGTAATTAGGGTTTCCCAAATAACATCAGTAATCAATGAGTAAACAAAGAGTGAAGTGGCATCTGGGCTATTTTCAAGGGAGTGCGTCCCTATCCTCTTGAGTAGCAGTGTGTTCGATGAACCTGGACACGATCATGGTGACTTCTTCCATCGTGACTTGTGGCAACATGCTTATTCTGAATTCTAGCCCGTCCAAGTCCTTAGCATATTCGGCGAAGGCACTCTCCCAATCCACCTCCTGTTTCATGAAGTCATCTCGGATGGATAAGAGGTTTGCCACTCTTGTGAAGTCCTGTCTAAGAATCGATCATCTGGTGGAGGGGAAGATTTCCTGAACCTTGTGCTTTAATCTCTCCAGCTGCATGTCATTCTCTCTGACAATCTCTTTCTCGAACACATCCGCAGGTATGAGATAAATTTTTCTCTGAATTTCTCTGATTTGTTCCTCCACTCTAAGTCCAACAGCCTTTGCTTTCTCCAAGACCTCGCTCTGTACTGTCAATGCCCAATACCAATGGTGGAATTCATAACCGACGCCTGCTGCAATTATCTTTCCCTCGACCAATTCTTGTTTTGGGACGCCCTTTAGCACTTTGAGGCATGGAATGAGTCTCTCGTGAATGTCCGTGAGGTTGTCCCAAACTTCCACCATGACAGCCAGTCTGGAAAGGAACAAGGAAGTTTGTCCGTAGGCGAGTGTCAATCTCTCCATGAATGAAGCCGCCTCTATGCTTTTACTAGTCATCCATTCCTTGGCTTCCTTGGTTGTGACCATATCTTCTTCAACGTTCTTGGTTGTTTCCTGTGCGGAGTTTAGAAGAGGAGGAACTACTGCACCATCCTGGTTGAGTGGCTTGGTCAGGTGTTGGATATACTCCTTCAGGCGCTCAACCTCCTTCTTGTATACCTTCTTCTTCGCCACTTCCTTTTCCAGTCTCGCCTTGATAGTAGAGACTGAGTTATCCAACTCTTCAACTTCCTGGCCTTTTGTTGTTGGGCCTAGATCTATAGTGGTAATGGCATACTCATGGGGAGCGATTTCATCCTATGTTTTGTCAACTGTTGGCACGACAATCTGTACGGAACGGCTGCCTACTTCATCCCTCTGAATCGTGGAAAATTTCTTCGCAGGCTTCTTTACAGCAACTTGTTCTAACCTAGCCAAGAAATCTGCAGTGTCATCTTCCTCCTGAGTCTCAACTGGTGCATGTATCTTCATTCTTTGCTTCAACCAGTCAGGAATGGTGGGTTGTTCAACGTTGTCCTCCTCTTGAACATTTTCTGCACTTGGAATATCCAAAACTCCTCTAAAAGAGTGGAAATCATTCCCTCTTGGAATTCATCATTCTAGATATCCATTTCATTCTTGGAACCCAGCATTTCGGTGCCCGTAGGAGATGGGGGCTCGTTGTCATCTAACTGGATTGGTTCATTGTTACCCTCCTGAATTGGAGAAGGAATCATCATATCAACCAACGATTCATCCGCAGTAGCCACTAGCTCATCAATATTTCTGGATGCAGCAGAATGAGATAGCTCCACCCTCTGTCTCTTTTGGACAAGTTTTGTGTTTGCAGCTGCTCCTTTCCTCTTCTTAGTAATCTCAACCAACTCGGCACTATGGGATGCGCTTGTATTTGAGGAGTATGATTTTGTCTCACTCAGCAAGTCATAAGTGAGCATCATCCTTCTCCGTCTCAACTCTTGGACCTGCTAGTCGACCCACCATTGAAAATACTTGATTACTGGCCTCATTAATGTGGTCAAATCTGAAAGCTCGGGCTCTGACCACTTCACTGCAGGAAGAGGCCAGCTCTCATCAAAGCACGACTGGACGTATTCTTCGTCATCTTCCACCTGATCAGGCACTTGGCAAAATTTAGTCGCTCTCATCAAATCCACCGGTAATCTAGACCATAACTTTTTCCTAACTTCATACTCATCCGCAGCATTCGCCCAGAAATCCTCCAGGTCTACTTTGTGTTTATACCTTTTTCCATCCATGGTCCGAATGTGGTTATGTGGGTCAAAATTGGCCCTGGACCGATAAGTCGTGAATGGGTACCATTGAATTTCCAACCTGGCACTTTCAGCTGCTTGTGCCGATGGACAGGATTCCAACATGTTCCCAATGAAGAACAGGAAAGTGATACCTGCCTTCTGCTTTGGCCTCTGGATGTTTTGGTAAGTCTCCAGCTGTCTAAGGACCTCTAGCAAAATCATCCTATTTGTAGGATAGATTGGAAGCCTGTAAGGATTTTCAGTGAATCCCTGGATCCTTATGTACGTGAACCTTGGAAACTGGATAAACCAGGATCCATATCTACTAATCAAGCTTTTGGCTTCATGACTCAGCCTCTGGTGAGTTCCTCCTTGGAGTATTCTGGTGATGTACATGAGGAAAGCATCGTGAGCCCGTCTGAAGTGAGATTTCTCTCTGAGCTACAGCTGCGGGTAACAGTCATACGACTTGAATTCATTCTCACCATTGCCTACTCTGCCTTTGCATATCAGTCCTGAATATTTGTAAGTCTTGTCCAACAGATAGATGATGTAGGAGCTCATGTGGAATGATTTTGTCTTCTCCAGATTGATTAGCTGCTTGTGGAGATTATCACTAATCATCCGAGACCAGTTGAACATCCGAACGCCAAAGGTGATTTCATCGATGAAATAGTACATCCACGTCTCAAAAGGCGCACCTTGTGGATTGTCGGCTATCCTGTTTAACAACAAAATAATATCCCCATAGTTCTCCTTGAAATATGTACGACGCAGCTTCTTGGGCATTTTTTTGGCAAAGGCTCTCGGTTTTTCTAGCCATGACTTGTTGATATTTGTGGCACAAAGATCGGCCTAGTCTTCATACAACTTTTTGGCGTCCTCCTTAGTTTTATATACAGTCCGATGGTGTGTCGGGATGCCAAATGCTTCCTGGATCGCCACTTCACCGAGATGAACTAGTATCCTCCCATCCAGTGCAACAATTTGCCTCTCCTGCGCATCATAATGAATGGTGCACTCCACTATCAATTCAACACACTCTACTACTGGCGAAAATCCAACTGCTTGGAAGAAGCCATTCCTCACCATCCGTCGAGCAATTGGTGTCGGCAATTTATTGTTTCCATACATCCTTTTCCTGAATTCTTAAAAGTCCACATGCCCGCGATCCGTGTCAGTAATATTTTTCCATTTAGAATTAATCTTTGACTCTCACTGCAACCCTTTGCTGGCAAACTTCATCGGCACCTTTCTTGATGATTCTCCCTGGGTGGTCATTAACCTGCAGCAAATAAAAAGAATTAACATTAATATGGAGACTTTTAAACATAGTTTATTTCCCGGCCTTTATTCGAAAGTTTTTACTTTCAGCTTGTTAAAAAGATAAATTTCTGCGAAAAAAGCAAGCTAAAAAAGGGCGAACTTGATTAAATTTTTTGCCAGAACTTAGCCAGAGTGAATAAGATGGAAGAAGGATTGAGAAACTTGGCCAACCACACTCCAAACCTTTGGAAATATCCTCTGGCTGCAACTTAAATCCAACTTCTGAAAATTTAACCAAAAATCCAATGAAAGAGTGCGCCAACTTGCTGAGAAGTACGCCTTTCAGCCCAGAATTAATTTGCTTCTCCATAAATCCCATCCTCCAGCATAAAAATTTACTCCTCCACTGAGAAAAATCGACCTTTCCTTGAGAGAAATCGACCTTGCCTTAATATTCTTGCAATTTTGAGAGAGATTAACTTCTTTTCAATCGAACTTGTGAAAAATGAGTTGCTAAAACTCATTATAAGGCTAAAGAGTTCGATTTTGTTTTAGCAATTTCATCTTTTCTCTTGATTTCAATTTGTTTTCTTCTCTTCACCAAGGCAAGTTTCTATTTTTTTTCAAAAATCCTCATGGCAAGCTTATCCAAGCGCCACCTTTAGCAAAAATCCTTAGATTTTCTCTGAGCTCAAAAATTCGCCCAAGTGTTTATTTTTATTTTCAAAAAAATGTCCAATTAAATTTGATTTTCCAAGTTTCAAATCATGGCGAGATTTTATTTATTCATGGATTTTCTTTTTTCCTAGCGCATTACACTTACTTCCATGAATTTTCTTCCAAGTCATCTGTGGCGAATTTGTTATTTTCCTAAGTGTCGGAATAAATTATCCAAAGTATTAAGATGGCAAATTTTAAATTTTTTCCAACCCGTTTAATTTTTGGCCACTTTAATTTACCCATGGCTAAGTAATTTATTTATTTTATGTCATTTTGATCTCTTCCCTTTAGCCAAGGCGGACTTCCAAACTTCTTTGCCATTCACGTTTTCTCCATGCCTTAGAAACTTTCGTCATGCTATTTAACCATCTCCCCTAGGCGAACCTCATCAATACTTAGGCAAATTTCCCTTTCCTTTTGGCCTAGGGCGGACTTTTCCCTCCTTTTGGACATCCTTTTTTGGAAGAAGTCGGATTTTACCATGTGCCAAGTCGGACTTTGGAGTTGTCTTGATATTTCTTCTCTATGCCTTAGAATTTTTTCATCATGCTTGAGGCCGGACTTTGGAACTTCTTTTCCATATGTATTTTCTTTTCACACTTAGCCAACTTCATGAAATTTTTCCCCCAAGGTAACATTACATAGGCAAGGCATCTATACTTAGCCAAATTTTGAATTTTCTTCATTGCTCTAGGCTGGGTGGACTTTGCTAGCTTCTTGCCAAGCCTTCCTTGAGGTGGGTGGTGTTGTACCCCAAAATTAAAATTTTTGTTACACTTAGACATTTTGAAGAAATCAGTAAAAGTCTTGTTAAATCAATCAAAAAGGTCAAAATTTGGGTGTGCATGTCTTGCATGAGGGGTAAAACGCAAAATTTTCAAAATCTGATGATCTGGGTCTGCTAAGAGCGACCTAATCTGCAAAACTCAGATCTTAGTTTTTCATCCCTACTTTTTAGGAAAACTACTATTTTTAGAAATTTTCTAAAAATAGTAACTTTTTCTGGGTTTCTTTTGAAACGGATACTGGCAAAACTTTCTAAAAATAGAAAGTTGGTCCGATAGGGTTCAAATTGATTTTGATTGGCTCAAAATACTTCCATATCAGGCTCATGCAGTCAAAATCTCAAAATAATCAGTTTTTCCCTAGTGGGTCTATTCTGCTTTTTCAGAAGCATATCAGGAGCTCTGAGGTCATCAATGGAGGTCAATCAGCTGCCAAGCGTCAGATTCAACACTCAAGCGTTCAACAGAAGGCAAGTTAGTGAACAAGCACGAAGAACGAAGAAGAAGGTGAAAATTGTGAAAATTTTCTAACTCTGGTTGCCATGGACGCCCCAGGAGAGAATAGGCGCCCATCTTTTTAGGGCATTAAAAGTTGAAATTAGGGTTTACGCCTCGAATCAAAGTTGCTCAGTTCTCTTCCAAATCCGCAATGAATCTGACGGTGCAATCAACGGATCATCTAGTCGTCCGAGATTCAGAGCTGAACAGGGAATACTCAAACAGAAGTCAGAATAAAAAGAATGAAAATCATCAAAATTTGACTAAGTCTGAGAACTTTGGGCGCCCCTGGTGAAGAAGAGCGCTCAGCTTTGAGGCACCTAACTCAGCAGTTACGGTTTGAGAATATGCTCAATCTCTTCAGTAGTCAACCAGCTCCGCAACGCCTATCTTCGTCAGATCATCCGACTACCCAATTTCCAGCAGATTCAGATCAAAGTGGAACATACAGAATGGAAGTTTGAACTTAAAGATGAAGATCAGATGAAAAATGGCTAAGTCTGGAGGTTTTGGGCGCCCCAAGAGAGAAGAGGCACCCAAGTTTTCAAAGGCCTAAACAGATGAATTTGCAGATGTGGCTCTAACATGATTTCTTCATAATTGATTAGGCTCTCCAACGAGATATTCAACACGTCAATCGGAGTTTGCAGTCCCCAGATACAAGAAGCTGAACAGAGGGTTTGATGAGAGCTAAGAATCAAGATTCAAAAGCAAATATGAGAAAGTGAAAAATAATCTAACTCTGGTGAGTTTGGGCGCCTAAGCTTTTGAAGGCCCAAACTCAATCGTTCGATGAAATTTCTCCCAAGAGACCCCTCTTAATATCTCCTCAGCTTCGCAACGAGCATAACCATCAGTCAATCCGATGCCCAGATCACCAGATTCGACAAGATCATCTGTAGAAGAAGAGTTGATGAAGGACTTGAAAATTATAAAAAAATGGCTAACTCTGGACAAAATGGGCGCCCCTGGAGGAGAAAGGCTCCCATGAATTCGAAGGTCGAAATGAAGTGTTTAGCCAGAGACGCCTCCAGAACAATCTTCTCAGAATCAGTCAAGCTACGCGATGAATCATTCAGCTCGCTCATCAGATTAGTCTGCAAGCCGAAAATCAAGATCAAAGTAGGGGGTCAAAGTTGTGAAAATTTGAAAATATCAAAAAAATGACGAACACTGCTTGAAGTGGGTGCCCCTAGCCAAGAAGGGCGCCCAACTTCTCATGCCTTAGTAGAATTTTCAAGATTTTCAAAAGTTTCAGTTTGTGAGATAAAGCATGGGCATCCAAGTTCAATGAACAGAGGATTTTAGGGTTTTGAAAATAAAGGCAAAGTAAAGCAAACCTAATTCAAACCCTAAAGTCTATTTAATGCATCATTTCAATGTAAAATTCATCATTTTTTGCAGGTAGCATTCAAAGGAGAAAGTTGGAGCAGCAAGTTTGAAGAGTTTTCCATGATTTAAGAACTCAAGCTTGCTGGTTATTCATCAAATTTTTCAGACCAGCAAACATAAGGCCTTGCTTTTTGAAGCTTTTTCATCCAGAAGATCAAATTTTTCAAAAAGAAGGCCAAGATTTTCAAATTTACAGCCATCTGGGTCTTTTCACCTCATTCTTTTGAAGAAATTTTTGAGAACTTCATCAAGTTGCAGCAGCTGCTTTTTATTTGCATGTCAGTGAAATCTTAAGTGCATTCAATTTTCAATCATCTAGGTCCTCTCAAATCAGTCTTCTGAAGAAAACCCATATGACAGCTTTTTTCAAGCAAATTTCAAATCCTAGGGTTGGCTGCTTTTTCGACCAGCCATCAGTGTTTTTCAAATCGATCAAGCTGAGTCGGATTTCTAATTGTGATACGAACAAAAGCCAGTGCGGCTTTTTTCATGAAAAATTGAAGAAATTAGGGTTTGTTGCTTTTAAGTCCTAAATTCAGAGTACTCCAAAAAGCTTGGAGGCGATGGGGTCGAGCAAAACCCATATCTCAAAAATTCAAAATTTCAGATTAGAGGGAAGAAAAAAGTGGCATTCTAAAAAGCGATGCAGTTACTCAAAACTGTAGAACCTACAAAGGCTGAGGATTTGTTCATTCTTCAAGGTTTCCCAAATAGAGTACACTCCCAATGTTTTCAAGATTGAATCAGCTCTCTGTCATGATTACATCAAAACAGCTGAGACAGACTTGCATCACATTAAGTCGGTGTTTGATCTACACGCTTTGGAGAGCGCAGGCAACACTTCAATCATAACCCTAAGACATTTTGGACTCCTCGTAGCAGCGTCTATTCCTATCTCAGTTTAGAGTCGAGTTCATAATCGATTGCATCAAGCATTACAACCCCGCTACAAGGGAGATTTAGTCAGTTGATGGCAGATTGATTTGCAGTTTGAAGCTTGATATGATCGAGAAGTGTTTTTCCATTCCCCCTTGGCCTGAAAGTGTCACTATCTCAAAGGGTGAATGTGAGAGGATATGGGAAATGCACAAAGACAAGTACAACAAGAAGATTGCACAAAGGTGGATGAAAGAGAAGCATAAAACTTTGCCTAAGAATGTCGGGCGAGGAGAGTTCAAAGATGAGATTGCTGTCATAATCACCTTGCTCGACAGGGTAACTAGATCGGAAGATGCTACCAAGTTTCCAGCCTTGGATGTTTCACATACATACATCACTTAAGAAGAAGGCCCAAGGTTCTATGATTGGCCCCACCTTGATCGATGACGACCTACATCCCATTGAATAGCGAATATACGATTTCATGAGTTCCATATGGTTTCTTAACTAGTCTACACGAGTGGCCTATCAAGGTCAATTAGGAGGTTGAACAGGGATCATTGGCGTCACGGCATATATACAGTACTATGATTGGAATTCAAGTCGCGCATCACTACAAGAGGGTGAAACGAGAGCACTACGATGTACACCGGTCACGGGACACGGACAATGGGTACACGTCAGTATCTCTTGGGTTACCCGAGGCGATAGGCGAATTAAAATGAGATTAGTTTCATACAATTTCCTACTTTCACTATCTCGGAGTCTATGGCTATTGAGGTTTCCCTCTCATGCTACCAAAGGTACGTCCAGGAATGAGATGGAGTTCTTAAAGAGAGCTGCGATGTCCGCATTCTTGAGGGCCAAGAGAAACCAGCCTCAATTTTCCATTAGGGGCTGGGAATCTATACATGTTGTGATAGCAGCAATCCAATTGGCGGGAGAATGAGTCATATTTTGATGATGTTAGCAAAGTTTGAAAAGGCGGCCAATGAGGTCGGAGATTTCCTTAGGTCAGTTTCAGATGGTGAAGATATTTTAGAAAAGCGGTGTTTTGCTATTGATGGCATAGATGCACCGAACCGGGACACAATTTCTAACTTTCTAGCGGATGTGATCGAGCTTTAAAGCAACTTTCTTCCAGAAGCTTTCTTCTCGCTTTCTTTATTTTCTTGGAACGAATTCTTATCCATTCTTTGAGAAGAGAAAGAAGATAAATGTAATAGTTGGCGTTTCCCGCTTTTTCTGCTTTCTTAGGTGTTAGATGTTATCTTCTTTCTAGATTTAGAAATAAAGCTTGCTTGCTGAGCAAGCCCTAGATTGTGAAAGCAAGGAGATTTTAGGGTTCCCTACTCCTCTACTTGCCTATAAATAAGAGCCTTTGCTCATTAGTTTTCTTTAACCATGCTAGTGATAACAAAGCGGCGAGGCTAAAGTGCCTTCTATTTGTTATTCAAGTGTTGTTGTTCAATTGTTTTATGATAGCAAATTGTCGAGTCTCTTTTAGCCAACAAGGAGTTATTGTAATTGTTGTTCCTATTGTGTAAGAACAAGATTGCAAGCCTCTTTAGCTGCAATTTCTTGTTCAGGCATGTTAGAAGTAAGTTTTGTTCCAGAAGTTTGAGTAATAAAATCATGAGCCTCCTTTGCCTTGATATAAATCTCAAATTTCCGTTATTTATGTTCTACTTTTATGATCTTGATTTCAACTTGCCTTGAAGTGTGTAGATGTTTGTTGAAAGAGAGTTTATTGAAGTATTTTGTTAGAAATCAACCTCGTTCATTTCTAGTTTCTCTTGCTCTGCTTATTACTTGAGGAAGTTAGAAATCTTTGAAAGCTTAAAGTTAATTAAGTAGTTGAAGTTAAGTAAATCCCGGAAATCTCGGTATGACATTTGTATTTTAATAAACTATTGGCTTTCAGCTGATCAAAGATAGGCAATAGTTCTTACTTTACTTTCTTTCAATACCATCGACAGAGGGGCTTCCCTCTAATTTTGAAGAGCAGTTTTCGTGCATAGCTATGGATTTCAAATCGCATTTTTAGAGTCGCAGTTAAGCATGTATGATGGACTTTATGAATTCCTTTCCATGTGATCAATGCCTTAGGCGGACTTGGAGAATATTTTTCCAAAAGGTGGGCAAACTTTGCTTGTGTTGTGCCATGATGCCTAGGCGGACTTCCTTTAATGTTTGCCATTTCTTTCTTTCCTCTTCCTAGTCCAAGGGTGGACTTTAAGTCTTCTTTTCCACACTCCCTCAATGCCGAGGCAGATTTGATGATTTCCTTTCCAAGGCAAGGGCGGACTTGGAGAATGTCTCGCCACTTCTTGTCTAAGGCTTGGGCGGACTTCCCTCATGCCTTGCCATTCTCTCTTCAAGGCCTGGGCGGACTTGACATTGTCTCTGCCATAGCAAGGGCGGAGTTCATGGTCTTCTTTCCATGTTGTATGGCGGACATTGGAGAATCTTTGCCATTCTCCGTGGGCGAATTTCCTCAGACTTGCACCATTTTCATCCTTGGTCGCCATGGATTTCATGCTTGCTTCCTCGCCATATGCTTTTTCCTCTTGATTTTTCCAGATTTTTCATTGCTTATTTTTGCATCTAGTGGCCTGGTTTTGATTCCAAAAATGGAAATGTTGACTCCATGACCAATGTTGACTTTCTAAAAATAAAAAGCAAATCCTAAAAGATAGGGGATACCAAATTGGTCCCAAAAGCAAAATGAAAAAGCAAAAAAAAAAATCCCTAAAAAGTAAGTGTCAAATTTGACTCAAAGCACAGGCGATCCTCGTCTTCCGGACCTTCTGAGCACTTCCATGACGTTTGGGCACTATTCCAGCCTTGAATTCTCTAGTTGGCTCAAGTGATAATTCAAAACTCTGATGTGAAACTCTCAAAGCAATGACCTCATGAAATTGTTGCGCGAAGGAAAAACCCTAAAAAGAAGCAAACTACTGGGGGTCCCCATTTGCAATGGGGCGATGTGTGAAAAGGTCACAACAAGACCCCCACTAACCTAAGTGTGCATGGTCTTTGATGGGTGTGATTGTGAAGACCAAGACCCTAGCTTGGTACCCTCAATCACCATGATTGTCGGATCCTGCTCGAGCCCCTCAACCATAACTCTTGAAGGACTCGATGAGGGGAATGTTGGAACTTGTAGTGGTACCCCGAGCATATCTAACCACCAGTCTATCTGTGTAACATCGATAGGTATGGGAATATCCCCTGGCAAGGTATCTGATTGTGTAGAAACTACCACTAATAGCATTGGTGATCCTGGAAATGTGTGTGGTAGTCTTGGCGAAGGGCCTGACGGTCTTGGCATTGCAACTGACGATGTTGGCAATGTCACTGGCGGTGCTGGCAGTAGAACTGGTGATGCCATCGATGGTGCTGGTAGCATGCCTGATAGTATGGGTACTACTGGTAGAGTGGCTGGCTATGGTGGTGGCACTCTTGTAGCCATCTCGCTCATCGGTACGGCCTTGTCTATGTCCATTGGCAATGACTGCACATCGACTATCAATGATACCTCCTTTGTCGGTGTGTTGGTTGATTTGGACGAGGACAACTCTATTGGTGCATCCCCTTTTGCACTATCGCCCAATGCCTCTCTTGGTTTCCTTTTCTTTCTAGTTGGCTCAATTGTCTTTTCTCCCCCCATTGCTTATATGTCCAAAGTGGTCCAGTAGAATGTTGTTGCCAGTGATGGGTCTATTTGGGCTAGTGGTTGAAATTTCCCAAACTTGTCAGTAGGAACCTGAGTGTGGATAGCAACCAATAGAAGGGCAATGGCATGTTGTGTCATGTTAAAATCTTTATGCTTTTGTGCCAAGACTTCTCTGATCCTCTCCAACAATAATCTAAACCAATTGTACACTTTCTATATGCTCAATCCGATCATGTAGCCGATCATCCATATTGCCACACTAGAAGCCTTACTTGTTCCCATCAATCTGCACTTGATTAAGTCCATTATGTAGTTCCATTCGGGTGTCGCCAAAAATTCATCCTCAAACCCTAATTACTCACACTCCATATGTTGTCCTTCTCCTGTTGGGTTAAGTTGGGTCCACAAACTCTCCTGACTGATGCTTCCTTGTGTTATTGGATAAATTTCCCTGTTGGTTTGCACACAGTGGTACCTGTGGCTAGAATGCCAAACACTCTATGTAAAACTATCGGCCAAAAAGAGATAGTTCCCAACCAACCTATGTAGTCGATGATTGATTTGTGAGTGTCTACAATAATTTGTCACCATTTCCTTCAAAAAGGGTTCAAACTCTCGAGAGTTGAAGAATGGGAGTTGCACAACTTTGTCAACCTATGCATGTCTCAACACCACTTTTAGGGCATGGTCGTCTTGGTTGTTCTACTATCAATTTTTGCACTCGCTACTCGAGAGGTTGTCCCATGTCAATGCATCTACTCCTATGTCATCTAGTTTGCCCTTTCTTGTTTTGGTTATGGCAATGCACGGTTTGTAATGTGCTATTTTCTTCCCCTTGCTATTGCTGGCATCCATGGTTGAAAAAACTATTCAGTAATCAGCTTATGGCAATTCATGATGAAGATTAATTATATATTGCCTCATCGAAAAAAAGTTGCCACAATTGTCTATCTGTACTATGCAATTATCGATTCGCCAACTTTGCAATTTACACCATTGCTCAATTTTTTGTCTCCATGTCGACCGTACGTTTATGAATACTGGATCTGGTCTTGTGATGTTTGGTGTAGACCGTACGACTTTGCAAACTCTCCTTTGTATGCTTGTCTATACTATGTTGATGGTCCTCTGTCGTCCGCTATTGGAAACCCCTAACCATATGCTGCAAAACACCCTCTATTGTATGTTGCAAAATGAGGTATTTTTTCCAGCCCGTACAATATTCTCCACCTGGTCCCTTGCACATTGTAAGGTGCTACTCTTTGGTCATACTAAGTGAATGTTCCACCACCGTTGTACGTTGATCCTCTGTATGTCCTTCCACCTCTCCTCTTGCAATACCTTCCATACAACATTCTCCAAAAATTGTTGTACGATCACCTTATGCCACTAACTGTAATATCCCTAACCAAATCTGGTTTAGATTTTTATGATTATCTCATGTTTGATAGATACAAGCATTTTGTCAAATAGTTTTATTGCAAGAATGTAATGACTACAGATCAAAGGATATTAGTATTTAAATCAAACGGATCACATGAGAACCACAATGGGACAATTCTTGGCATTTACATTGAATCACAGCTCATATAGATTCCAAGAAACCATCTAGCTACAATATTGGAAAATATTAATTTTATATTCGAATTGCATTTCATAGTCGCAACACAAAATAATATATGCATAAAAATGATGTTCTGCATAGAATTTTCTAATTTGCAGAACTATATAAATAACTGAAATATGCATATAACAGGAGTACCATTTATTCGCTTTCCTGACTGAGATGTGTCTGACATGGATTGACTTCCTTGACCCAAAGCCAATATTTTGTCTTGTTGTCCTTAGTCTTGACATTCTCCTATATCTTAGTCAACTAGGAAGGCCTTCGTTTTAATATCAAGAATGGACACACTAAGATAGATATCTCGGCAACAACAATAATGACAGGACGTTGAATGCAAAAGTTCCTGATCCTTAGCAAATATAATATCGGCACCTTCTCAACAATGTCACCCCATATAATCAATGAAGAAGCCCTAACACAACACACGATGAAGGTTGATTTCTAGTCAGTTCTATCAACTGACGCCAATGATGCATTTGCCAATACACGTTATTGGTTTCTTGTGTTGTCGATTCAGGAATATAAATATTCCAAAACCAATACACGGCTCTTAATTAACAAATGGTAAATATAAATGTCTCATTAATTCCACCTTGTTCGATAACCTCACGATACAAGTAAATGCTAGCGACAGCCTATAGAAATATTTCAATGTCCTGACAAAGCCTAAAAACGTGGTATGGGTTGGCCTTCAGCGCTTTGTCTTATCTGAATGTGTATATGAGTTCCTAGATGCAATATAACTATGCTCGATATTAAGTCACCCGATAGTAGCAATTATGCCCCGTTGAAATAAATGATATAGAGGGACTCTCAATAGTCGAATCTTACCTGAAGAAATATTTGACAAAATAGAACTATTAGATTTAACTCTATAGGGGCAGGGGGCCTAGCTCTATTGGCTAAAGCATCGTATTGCAAGCAAGAGGTCACGAGGTCTAGTCTCCCCCAAAACCCGTAAGGCTTTTAACATCAGTAAAAAACTTTCTTCTGTAAAGCCCACTGTAAACTTGCATCATCTCTCTTATGATTTACTTTAAATCTTCGAAAGAAGAAAACATGATTCGACTCTGTATGCAATTTGTCCTCTAGTGCATCTGTTGTCTTATGCCCGGTCTTTGCTGCCCACGATACTTCTTCAAAACCTTCAACGCCTCCCTTTCATAATTTAGAATACTTCGAATAAGTTGCTCGACTCATAAAACAAGTCGTGGCTAATAAAATACTGACAATAGTTGAGGTGGTGTTTCCTGTATTTTGTCTCTACTCTGCAATTTCCGGCCACGACAAAGATAAAGCTATTTTATTTATGATCCGGTTCTCTTAATTTCAATATTATTATTGCCACCAATAGAAACGATTCCAAGCAGGCATATACCTAGCACATCAGAGATTTAATATTTATTTATTCAAAATCTGAACTCCTTTCAATGGAAACGAAACTAAAGACTTCCACAATAAAACCCTGAATCATGAAGATTTATAAGGAAATGCCAAATTATCGATTGCACCTAGTTTATTGCAAAAACTTGGAAATTTTGTCTTTGGAGAAGACACACAAAATTTCTCTAGCTTGCTCTTCTTAGCAGATATACTTGACGCTCCAATTTTGAAAGATTAAGCCCAATGTGAACTCCATCATGAATCCACTCCCTGAAAGAGCAAGGTTTTTGTCCAACCCTTTCCAATCTGCTGAAGGTTTTTGTCCTCAGAGATTTACCTGAATCCAAGATTCAAGTCTTTGTATAAAGCATAAGAAAGATCAATTCAACAATGGATGCTCAATGCCTTACACAACAACTCTTTTTAAAGGCTCCAATGAATCTTCCAGAAGAATCCAACTTGCAACTAACCCCAACTTCTAGAAGGATCCTCATTTAATAAAGTGACCTAATATTTTATTATTTCCACTTTATTTTAATTAAAATAATTAATTAAAGTCATCCTTTTGAAATAATATTAATTTTGGACAACTTAAATTAATTAAATCACTTTATCAATAATTTGGGGACATTACAGTCCTCCCTTCCCGGAGATTGCTTGTCCTCAAGCAATCTGCACTTGTATGCCAAAACCAGCTTCCAGGATCCCATATCAATCTCAAAAATCTGCAAATACTGCTATCTGAAACACTATGCTACAAGAGATCTAGAAATAGCCTCTCCTTATTTCTCCTAGATAGTGGTGCAATAATTCTCAACATGTAATCAGCAAACTCAACATCACATACCTTAGCCTTCGCAGAAGACCGTTGCGCTACTCTGATTAACATGCTTTCCAAATCCCCATAAGGATGATGACTCATGATTGGAAGTAAAAACATCATGCAATACGTAGAACCATCAACTTCAACATGCAAAAAACAAGTCTCCTTTCTCTTCACTGATGCTACCCTTGGTGCACCTTCTGTCAAAGCTTTCAATACAATCCCATCGAATATGAACTCTATCTCCTTAAAAGAAGGAATACTTTTATGTTTGGAAATGTAAGCATTATGCAAGGATAACTCAATGTAGCACAATCTCCAACATGACAATAAGTCAAAGCTGAAACCAAAACATTACATTCCATGTGTCCTTCAATAATGATGATCTCATGAAAGCAAGGAACAATAAAACCACAATGCCATGCCATACATCTTGTGTACCTTGCATCTATCATCCCTATTTCATACTTATTCATAAAAGATTGGAGAACCAAAAGATGAAGCCTCTTACCCATGATATCTCCTTGAAGCATTTCAATCACCATGTAACTACCAAATTCATGTGAACACAATGTATCACTGTTTATAATCATGAGATCAAAATGTGCATCATACTTGTCAATGGTGGTTCCATAAATATCAGGCACATCATCTTCACTTTCTGAATGTTCATTCTTTTGCGGTTCGGAGTTTTGATGAAGGAAAGTACCTAGTTGCTGCCTTCCACGGTCCATGTGACTGAATTTTCCTTTGATATCATGTAGGCGCTGTTTTGCTTGAGCAGCCAACAACTTTGCTCTTCTAGCTCTTTGCAACCACTCATTACACCTATCTTGTGTCTTTTCCACATCTTTCATAGTATGATATGCAAAATCTGAATCCTTGTGGCTTGAATTCCCCATGTCTTCCTCATTTTTGACACTCACATCTTGTGTGGCAACATGAGAACATTCCTCAACATCCTTCCCCTCATGTGCCATAGCTGCTAGATCATTGCTAGATCATGGTTATACCCAAAATTATGACTACTGTCATAAGACAGAAAATCAGAAGTTACATCATACCTATCTGCAGTGTCTTTTAGGAACTCAACCAAGTCTTCATCCTTTTCTGCTGATTCTGTGCCTTAGCAATATTTTCCTTAAGAGCCCTCATAGTGTCCTGACTCTCCTGCAACAAATCTCCAGCACTAGGCACTCTACTGTCACTCAGTAGCAAATCCAGAAAGCTAGGCGCCTCGTAACCATACAACGCCATGAGGGGGGACATCTGAATGGTCATGTGAAAAGTAGTATTGTAACAATACTCGCATAAATATATCCACTTGACCCACGCCTTTTGCTGCCCTGCAATATAATTCCTGAGGTAACCTTCCACCCATTTGTTTACTATTTCCGTCTGACCATCGGTCTGCGGGTGGTAACTGGTGCTCGGTGTAAGCTCGGTCCCGCAAAGTCTGAACACCTCCTGCCAGAAGTGACTCAAGAACCGACTATCCCTGTCGCTAACTATGCTCCGAGGCAACCCATGTAATCTGAAGACCTCACGGAAGAAAACATCTGCTACCTGTGTAGCTGTCTAAGTGGTGGTGATCGGAAAGAAGTGGGCATACTTCGTCAGCCGGTCCACAACTACATATATGCAATCACGTCCCTGGGCTTTGGGTAAGCCCGTAATAAAATCCATCAACAAGCATTCCCACTTCCTATCAGGAATCGGAAGGGGCTGCAACAATCTTGCTGGATACGTGTTCTCCTGCTTGTTCTGCTGACAAATAGGGCACTCACGCACATACTGAAGAACGTCTGCCTTGAGCCCCTTCCATGTAAACCTTTCCCGAACCTGTCTGTATGTTTTGAAGTACCCGGGGTGCCCTGTTGTAGGTACATCATGAAAGGCTCGCATAATAGTGTTCTTCATCTCAGATCTTGGGATCAAGAAAATCCTATTCTTGTAAATGATCAAGTCATTCACAAGTGTATACCTGGTGTCCACCATAGATCCCTCAACAATACCGGATGCCCAAGTGTCCTTGGCATATTCTGCCACAATCAAATGCCTCCAGTCCTCTGTAATATGCACCATAGAACTCAGATAAGGCCGGCGTGAGAGAGCGTCAGCAACAACATTCTGGGTACCTTTGATGTAGGTGATATCAAAGTCATATGCCTGTAACTTACTCACCCACTTCTGCTGACGATCATTTAAGTCTCGCTGCCCCAGGAAATGCCTCAAACTGTTGTGGTCAGTTTTCATGCAAAACTTACTGCCCACGAGATATTGCCTAAATTTTGCCAAGGCATGTATTATGGCCAGCATCTCCTTATCATAAATACTGTAGAGCCTCTCTGGTCCTCTGAGTTTTCTACTCTCATATACAATCGAGTGCTTGTCCTACATAAGCACCGCCCCAATGCCCTCACCAGAAGCATCACACTGAAGCTCAAAAGGCTTCGTAAAATTTGGCAGTGCTAACGCTGGACATGTAGTCATCAGCTCCTTGAACCTCACAAAACACTCCTGTGCCTCAGGAGTCCAAAAGAATGCACCTTTCTTCAACAAATCCATCATAGGTGCGGCATGGCGTGAATAACCATTAACAAATCTGCGATAAAACCCACATAGACCAAGAAATCCTCGCAGTTGTGTAAGGTTCGTAGGAGTAGGCCAGTCTACGATAGCATGGATCTTCTCAAGATCCATCCGTACTCCCTCTGCACTGATGATATGGCCTAAGTATAATAACTCAGTCATCCCTAAATCACACTTGGATTCCTTGGCGTACAAGGACTCCCTCTCCAAAATACTAAGTACTGCATCCAGATGAGCCAAATGCTCCTGCCAAGTCCTGCTGTAAATCAGAATATCATCGAAGAAGACAAGTACATATCTCCTCAGAAGTGAATGGAAGACCCTGTTCATGGTGGACTGAAATGTCGCCTGAGCGTTGGTTAGCCCAAATGGCATCACCACAAACTCGAAGTGTCCACAATGACAACGGAAAGCAGTCTTCTCCACATCCTGCTCATGGACTCTAATTTGGTGATATCCCGATCTCAAGTCTATCTTCGAAAAACAGCAGGCACCATGGAGCTCATCAATAAGCTCATCTATACGGGGTATGGGATACCTGTTTTTGATGGTCCTCTTGTTCAGGACTCTGTAATCAATGCACATACGGAGAGTACCATCCTTCTTCTTCACCAGAACCACTGAAGAAGCAAATGGTGATTTACTCGGTCGAATGTGACCCATCTCGAGCAGCTCCTTGATAGTCTTCTCTATCTCATCCTTAAGCCGCTTCGGATGCCTGTACGGAGTAATCATGACGGGCTTAGCGCCCTCCTCAAGCTCTATGATGTGCTCAATACCCCTATCTGGAGGGCTCCCTGATGGAATGTCACTGAAAACCTTCCCATGCTTAACTCTCAACTGCTGAATGTCAGGATGATACTCGGTCTTATGCTGTCCCTCCTGTGTAGGTGTCAAAGTGCACTCGGTAGCCCACTGAACCATGTCATGATGCAGAAGTCTTTCCATCCGTCAGAAAGAAATTGTCCTGACGTTACTATCTCGGATTACCTTCAAAATATGAGTCTTTCCATCCACATCAAACCGAATCTCCATGTCTTTGAGACGAACTGTGACTTCCTCGAGGGAATGAAGCCACTTCATGCCCAAGACTAAATCAATATCTCTCATAGTTACGATGTAATAATCCGCCTTGAATTCATAGTTATTCAAGCGCAAAGGGAGATCCTTAATCATACAGTCACATCTGAGGGTGTAACCGTCAGCCACCTTAACCCGAATGCCCTCAAACTCCTCGGTTATGAGTCCACGCTTCTCCACAAATCTAGCATCAATAAAATTGTGAGTGGCTCCTGTATCTAGAAGGGTGATAACCTTTTGACCCGCCAAAACTCCATGAAGTCTAAAAGATCCCTCCTGCTGAATGCTAGACAACCGTGCCTCCTGGATTTGGAGCTCTGATTTTGTCTCTACCTTAGGCCCTGAAGCCTCTGAGTCTGACTCCTCGGAACTCTCCTGCTGTTTGGAATTCTCAGATTCCGAATCCTCATAATAGGCCCACATAACTCTATTGGCCTTGCCCTTAGGCCGCAATGGACAATCATGGTTAGGGTAGTAGGGACCCTTGCAGTAGAAGCAAAGCTTCTTCCTGCGCAAATCATTAAGAGTCTCATGATCCAAGGGTGGTGCTGATTTCCCCTTTGAATCACTCTTAAAATCAGATTTCTCCTTGTTTTTGTTCAATCCTTTATTGTCCCGGAATGAGGAAGTATTTTTGGAGTTGAATTTGTTGGATGGTGCTGCAAACTCCATACTGCGTGCCTTCTTCATAGCTTCCAGTAACGAAGAAGGATCAAATGCTTTGATCCAACCTCTCAATGGTTCCAACAGCCCCTCCATGAAAAGCACAACTAGACGCCTCTCTGAAATATTGGGAACCATCACTGACAATCGCTGGAAGTCTCCTATGTAGGACTCCAAACTACCAACCTGTCGCAACTGGACCAACTCTCTGAAATAGGACTCAGGATCCTTCTTGTCGAATCGTTCCACCAACCTGTCTACGAACTCCTGGTATGTGGTGATACGATCATGCTGAAGTGTCACCATCCCGTGATGCCACCAGTCATAAGCTGCTCCCTCAAGATGCAATGTAGCATACCTAATAGCATCCTCCTCGGCCATAGGACGCAAGGTGAGAAAGGTATCCAACTTACTGATCCAGGCCTGTGCTATGACCTTGCCACTACCGTCAAACATAGCTAGAGTGAGTCTGTTTGTGGCATGCTTCAGATCATTATCATTATTTCTAGGCCTCCAATCATGTCGATTCCTGTGGTGTTCTCTCCTCTGTGTGAGAAATCTGTCAAAGGTAATCCTCTCTCTCACAACCGGTGTCAGCAACTCCCACTCATCGTTCGCTGCCATAAGAGTATCAACGAACATTTCCTCAGGTTCCTCACCTGCAATGGCCTGATCAGGCTCCTGTCTCACAAAAGTAGGCCGGGTTGGCCTGTCTGCTGTACGTGAAACAGTCCTAGGTGCTCTCTGTGAACCTGCATCACTCCTGTTCTCGTCACGACGTGGTGATGGTCTCCTCGACGTAACTATCCTCTGGATCGCCACTATCAACTGCTGTAGTACATCAGTCACCTGTTGTTGACCTGTCCGTAAATCTCTAAGAGTGTGTAGAACCTCTGCATCATCCTGATCCCTAGGGTTTCGAGGAATATCTATTCCGTCAGCCATGGTACCCGGCTGCCTGTTCAATCCCTGTTCCCTGTCAATCAAGGCTCTCCTGCGAGTGTAATATCTGTGAGGCCCAACCTCTTGTGGCTGCATAAGAATACTAAACCCTCAGGATGGCAGGATTTAGCTCTGATACCACTGTAGAAACCCCTGTTCTCACTGATTTCTGAATCTGCTTGTTTTTGTTTGTTTTTGAACGTTTTTGATTTTTTTTGTGTTTTTTTGCATAAACCAATGAAATGCGATTTTGAAATAAATTGCTTATAAAAATTAAATAAAATACTACAAGACGGAAAATGATAGAAAACTGCTTGATCTATTGATGCCAAAAGGTTTATTGATCTTCTAGGCTTATTACATCTGAGATCTGATAACATGCAAGCTAAAAGACAACAACATTATTGATGAAAAACCTGGTATTTGGAGCAGCCTGAGATGCCCATAAAAATAGTACGGCTATCATAGAAAACCACTTCTCCCTCCGTCTAGTGTTTGCAGATGATACTAGAAGAGTATGCGCCCCTGTTGATGAAGCCAGAATGCAAAAAGAGAAGGCATTTTTCCCTAGAGGAAAGAGTATGACCTGTACTTGCAGGTACGGCCCTTGCATCAGCAAAGTACGGCTCCAGTAGCAGCCTAGAGAAATCCGTACAGCCTTGGTTGAAATGCCAGATGTGAAACAAAGTTAGGCACCCCTGAATAACTGACTGTTTGGTGATTTCCAGATCTAAAACCTGAAGATATAATCTCTGAATAAGTTCTGTGATAACCGCTGAATGAAGCTACCTCTCTGATAAGCAATAAATCAGCTGATATTTCACAGCCTTTGAACTGCAACACTGAAGATGGCTCGTTCTCCAATGCAAAATGAAAACTAGAACCCTTGGCTCTGTTCTCAGAAGGAAGACTTGACAAAAATTCGATTTCTTAACATAATGAGCTCTTTTCCCAATGAATTCTTTATATTCTTCAAAAGGTCGACTTCAAATTAAGCATCATTTAAATAAAGTTCGAACTTTTCTTTTAATTTTTCCAAAGTCTCGAACGCACTTTTAATTATAAAATATAATTGAAAAGTGACCCCTTCTTTATGTTGGTCGACCCCTTTAAAAATCACTTAAGTTATAATATTAAATAATATTATAACTTTATAATATAAGCTTCAAAATAATTAATATTTAATGACAGATAAATATTAATATCTTCCTCAAAATAAGTCCGATTAACGAACCGTCTGAAGCTGGAGAATAAGTGATTGAATTTGCATACGACCAGACCATACTGCTAAAAATAGCAGGGGTGCTCCGCTGAGTGACTTTACTTACTAAAAATAGTAAGTCAAGCAAATGATGTCTTAACGACCCCGATCGAAAGCCAAACTGAAACGATCCTGCAACTGAAGCAAGCCAAGCTTCAACCAGACCCTCTATCCACCCTATCAACCTATGAGGGTCACATAATAGGCTAATCAATGATCTGAGAGATTTCAACTGGAAGGGGACATTACAATCTACATGTGTAGAAACTAGGTCTTCATCAAGATCCATCAAGGGATCTCCATCAAAATAATGAATAGAGTCTTCTACATCATGTTCTTCCTCTTTAGCTGATCTAGAAAGAGTATGCACAGCTATAAACTCCTTAACCACCAAGGGATCTTGCAATGTCATATCAATCTCATTCAATCCACTTTGTTTGGTACATACGGAAATTTCTGCATTGCCCTTATAGGTATGAACAACAACCATCTCAAAGATAACCCAAACCATAATTTGACTCCTTGCCACAATAATGTATTGGTGATGAAGTAATGATATGCTCAATTAATGAAACATCACGGAAACCCATACCTTATGTAGCTGATCTGTCATGACCTTTATGGCGGAATCTTCTTCAATCTTCATGTCCTTATTTGTAGATGATTTGCAATCTTCAAGTATGAATGAGAGGATTGCATTGTGATCAACTAAATGAGCACCAATAGAATCCATACTTTCGTAAGGTTTATCAAATGCAATATTTATATCACCAACATAAAAGCTTTTGTGCACCTCTCGTGTGGAAGCATCAAGTGGTTCTCTTTCCTTAACATTGTGAAAATCATCCTCTGCATCCTTACCTGCTAATTTAGCGAACTTCAAATCTGCTGATTGTTCCTCATCAATGTATTTTACTTCATTAATCGGGGTACTTGAGGGACTCGTTTCATCATCAAAATTTGTAGTATTGTATCCATCTAGTACCATTTTAGTTACCTGCAATTCTTTTCCATCAGGAACAACCTCAACCACCTGTATCTCTTTCCCAACCTCCTCTTTTGCGTCTATTTGTTCTTCTTCAAGCCTATTCGCCTTTTTACCTGTGCATTGGTGATTAGGTTTTCGAGGTCCTTTGCACGAGAAAAAAGATTTTATCTTCTCATTTGGTTCTTGCTCATTTTAGGAGGTCTTGTAACTTGTAAGCCCAAAGAAATCAATTCCTCTTCAGTCGAATGATTTTCGCTCTTTTTTGGTTCACCAGTAAGCTGCACATCTCGGGGAAGAAATCCTTCTCTCTTTCCTTCTTTCTTTTTTCTTTCCTCTGTAGTAGTAAAATTGTTTGCATTAGTGTTCGCTTTCCTTTGCAAACAGAGGTCTTAATATTTCAGGATGTGCTAACAATGTTGTCATATTCTTCTGATAACTCTGAAAGACTTGTAAAAGCTCTATCACGAGCTCCTACGTAGATTTCATTTTCTCCATAACCACCAATTGACTGCAATTGAGATCAGGTACCCAAAAGGCTAGCAAGATATTAAGCTTGGATACCACTATAATACCCCTGACCAAATCCGATTTAGATTTTTACGATTATCTCATGTTTGACAGACGCAAGCATTTTTTCAAACAGTTTCCTCTCAAGAATGTAATGACTAGAGATCAAAGGATATTAGTATTTAAATCAAATGGATCATATGAGAACCATAATGGGACAATTCTTGGCATTTACATTGAATCATAGCTCATATAGATTCTAAGAAACCATCCGGCTACAATAATGGAAAATATTAATATTATATTCAAATTGCATTTCACAACCGCAACACAAAATAATATATGCATAAAAATGATGTTTTGCACAGAATTTTCTAATTTGCAGAACTATATAAATAAGTGAAATATGCATATAACAGGAGTACCATTTATTCGCTTTCCCGACTGAGATGCGTTTGACATGGATTGACTTCCTTGACCCGAAGCAAATATTCTTTGCCTTGTTGTCCTTAGTCTTGACATTCTCCTATATCTTAGTCAACTGGGAAGGCCTTTGCTGTAATATCAAGAATGGATACACTAAGATAGATATCTCGGCAGCAACAGTAATAACAGGGCGTTGAATGCAAAAGTTCCTAATCCTTAGCAAATATAATATCGGCACCTTCTTAGGAATGTCGCCCCATATAATCAATGAAGAAGCACTGACATAGCACACAATGAAGGTTGATTTCTAGTCAGTTCTATCAACTAACACCAATGATGCATTTGCCAATACACATTATTGGTTTCTTGTGTTGTTGATTAAGGAATATAAATATTCCAAAACCAATACTTGGCTCTTAATTAACAATCGGTAAATATAAATATGTCTCATTAATTCCACCTTGTTCGATAACCTCACGATACAAGTAAATGCTAGTGGCAGCCTGTAGAAATATTTCAATGTCCTAGCAGAGCTTGAAAACGTGATATGGATTGGCCTTGAGCGCTTTGTCTTATCTGAATGTGTATATGAGTTCCCAAATGCAATATAACTCTGTCGGATATTAAGTCACCCGATAGTAGCAATTATGCCCCATTGAAATAAATGATATAAAGGGACTCTCAATAGTCGAATCTTCCCTGAAGAAATATTTGACGGAATAGAACTATTAGATTCGACTCTGTATGTAATTTGTCCTCTAGTGCATCTATTGTCTTATGCATAGTCTTTGCTGCCCACGATACTTCTTCAAAATCTTTGGCACCTCCCTTTCATAATTTAGAATACTTAGAATAAGCCACTCGATTGATAAGACAAGTCGTGGCTAGTAAAATATTGACAATAGCTGAGGTGGTGTTTCCTGTATTGTCTCTTCTTTGCAATTTCCGGCTATGGCAAAAATAAAGCTATTTTATTTATGATCCGGTTCTCTTAATTTCAATATTATTACTGCCCCCAATAGAAACAATTCCAAGCAGGCATATAGCTAGCACATCAGAGATTTAATATTTATTTATTCAAAATCTGAACCCCTTTCAATGGAAACAAAAGTTAAAACTAAAGACTTCCACAATAAAACCCTAAATCATGAAGATTTATAACAAAATGCCAAATTATCAATTAAACCTAATTTATTGCAAAAACCTAGAAATTTTGTCTTCAGAGAAGACACAAAATTTCTCCAGCTTGCTCTTCTCAACAAATATACTTGAAGCTCCAATTCTGAAAGATTAAGCCAATGTGAACTCTGTCACGTATCCACTCCCTGAAAGAGCCAGGCTTTCGTCCAACCCTTTCTAATCTGCTGAAGGATTTCGTCCTCAGAGATTTACCTAAATCCAAGATTCAAGTCTTTGCATAAAGCATAAGAAAGATCAATTCAACAATGGATGCCCAATGCCTTGCACAACAACCTTTTTTGAAGGCTCCAATGAATCTTCCAGAAGAAGCCAACTTGCAACTAACTCCAGCTTCTAGAAGCATCTTTATTTAATAAAGTGACCTTTTTAATATTTTATTATTTCCACTTTATTTTAATTAAAATAATTAATTAAGGTCATCCTTTTGAAATAATATTAATTTTGGACAACTTAAATTAATTAAATTAATTAAATCACTTTATCAATAATTTGGGAACATTACACTACCATTGTACTATCTTCACTTCAAAGCATCATACGATTGGTAATATGAGGGTCCAATGTCGTACTCTGTCGTACACTGCAAAATGAGAGTTCTTTCTATTTTCTAATATGGTCCTTCTCTACAGTCATACAACCTTGCTAGTTTGATTTCCTAACTTCCTTTCTCTTAACCATACAGAATAACCCTTCTGTGTATAATGATGTCGTATGGTGTTATATATTTTTTGCCATATAAAAATTTTTTTCACTAGACCGTATGGATATTACTAAATGAATTTGCCTTGGCAACTTTTTAATTAGTTTCTGGAGTTAAATAATTGCCAACTAGGATTTAATATATCCATTTTTTAATAATTTTTTAATTCTTCCCAACTCTAACATTTTTTCTTCTCTCGAATTTTAATTTTTGGCTTTTTTTCATTTTTGGAACTTTAATAATTTTCAACTCCAATGATTTTTTATTTTTATTTTTTTTTCTTTATTTTCATTTTTTCTCTTTTGTCCTCTTTGCGAAACTTTTTCTTTTAATTTTATTTATGTGGCTTTATCTTGTACCCCAGTTATTTCAGGTCTTCTATAATTTACCTTTCCATAGTTTGTTCCCACGTATATAATTTTTGAGGCTGGATGTTGTTTACGAAATACCCATGATCAATAGGTTCATATGTATCAAGATCAAATATTTTCTATAGCAATGGTGGATTTTCCATACTTTTATAATGGTGACTATCGTCAATGTCCATTCTCCCTCTTTGCTCGTACAATCTTACTTCTTCCCCTTCGACTATTGGTGGTGCTGTTGGGTTGTGTACTACGCACCATAGTCTGTTAGAGGTTGACAACGAGGGTGGTTCTATGTTCCATTCTATTGCCCATGAATTATATCTTCATTATACTCGTCCCATTCTACTACAAAGTAATACTCGGCCATGAACACTAGTCGTAGGTTGGGGCCTTCTTCCCAATCTTTCGACTGCTCTCGTGTATGCCAATCTTCGGTTGTCTTCCTTTCCTTCTGCTCTTTGTCTACATCATAGGTTATGTACCCTCTTCTCAATCCTGAATATGATGCTTCCAAGTGCCATTTGCTGCCTTGTAAAGATATATTCTTATCCATTCTGCAAGTGGTCCAAATAATGCAGCTATTAAGTGTTGATGAATCCTTAGCACTGCAACCCCTTCAGGTCTTTGTAGAATTGGTTTTACCTTTATGCCTACAAGTCCTTCTAGTCTTTCTGGTATTTCCATGGTAGGTTTCTCGACAGCCATCCAATCTACCATGTTGATCGCGATCATTGTCTCTTTATATGGCATCAATTTGGATCCATTGATAATATCCTTCAATATTCTATCGCCCAGAGTCTCCAGTTCGATAGCTCCATTGTCTGAGATTTCCAAGATTTTAAAGGCACCAAGTCATCTCACCTTGTATTTACCATGTTTCAATTCGTTGCGACCATTATATTTGAGAACCAACTATCCTAGCTAGAATTTTGCCCACTGGAGGTGTTTGTCATGCCAATATTTCCTTCTTTTCTGCATCATCTCCATTGCCCGTTGGGCGAGTACTCTCTGTTCATCCAATTTGTTTAACTAGAATAGTCATTCCTTCAAACTCTCTATCTCACCTAATCGATTCTCGACGGCAATTCTTAGACTTTGCACCATATATTTGGTGGGAACTACAAAATTCCTGACCATACATTACTTTGAATGGCATGTGGCCTGTTGTCACCTTGTATATTGTATGCTAAGCCCATAGTATGGCTGACAACTTTTCCTCCCAATCAGCTTCTTCAATGTTGCATGACTTGTGAATGACTGAGACGAGCACCTCATTCGTGGATTCTACCTATCCATTCACTCTCGAGTAGTACGAGCTTGATAAATTGTTAAAAATTTGGAACTTTGTCATCATCAGGAAATGACATGGTTAACGAAGTCTCCTCCCTTGTCACAAGTGATCTGTATTGGGATGCCATATCTGGTGACAATCTACTCATATATGAATCTTGCAATACTCACTGAAGTGTTGTTTAGCAATGCCCAAGCCTTTGCCCATTTGGTTAGGTACTCCGTGGCAATGACTATGTACCTACACCAATGTAGTTGACTGGCTTTCAGCGAACCAATGAAGTCCAATCCCCATCACTCGAAAAGTTCCTCAAATTGAGATGGTTACAGTGATATGTAGTCTCTGTTCAGTGATTTACCAACACTTTGGCAAGTATCGCATCCTACCACCCACTCTCGAGTGTCAATGTGCAACATCAACCCCCATAGGCCTACCAACACCATTTTACGTGCAGTAGCATCTGGCCCCATGTGTCCTCCAACCAGTCCTTTGTGTGCTTCCTTAAGTACTATTCAAATTTCTCCTTCCATGATGCATTGTCATAGTCTAAGTCACAAGGTTCGAATTCGAGTTTGAGTTCAGCAACATTGAAATTTGGATGAAGTTAGACAAGGAAAAAAATTGGAAAAAAGATTAGGCATTAAATTCGCCTTATGTAAAAAAAAAAAAATTTAAAATATAAGTAATATATCCACAAAATTGTCAAAATAGTTTAACAATGATAAATAGATTTAGTTAACTCGAATTGTTAGTGTATTTTGACTCTATCAATTTGACAAATTCCCCAAAGGTATCTCTATATTTCATCATCATTACACATGATTCATCCATCAAAGATCGCAAAAAATTAGTTTGTAGAAGTCCATATTCTCAAGACAATCTTATAGCTTACAAATCAACTCTATACACTAGATCATTTTCGTGGAGCTTGCATTCAGCCTTAAAGGGATCATATATGACCTATATATATTTTTAGAAACTATACAAATCCTAAATCATTCTATACTATCCAAACATTTTTTTTACCTAACTAATTATATCTTACACAACATCAACATATATTCTTTATTCTAATTCCTAAAACTAAAACCCTTATCTCCTTACATTTAATACTCTAAATATTCATTTATTACAATTATCAAATCCCACTCTTAAATAACTCTAAATTAGTTTATATATTTATTATATGCATTAATTTAATTGACCCAAAATATTTTAAAAGGGACTTATTCCCTTCTACTATTTTACACCATCCTATAGACGTCCCAAATTAACATTGCTTTCTTATGGTTCACTATTTGAATATTAATATAGTTATTGGAAACTTCAAAACATTTCACAAAGCATTGGCTCATGCAATAACCCACCCTTAATTTTTTGCAAATTTGCACCCGCTAGCATTAGTCAAAATGCAATAATAATCAACGGAATAAGCAACCCTTCACTTTTTGATCACCCAGATCCCGAAGTGGGCAAGGTGAGAGCATATAGTGTAAGGGGATCTAATTACAATATGAATTATGCTAGAAGTACAAGAGCTATTGATGGCCAGCCAGCCAATGGAGAAAATATAAATACTTGGCGGCAAAGCCAGCCACGTCCACTTTTCAGTGGACTACAGGAAAGTCAAGTAAAGCAAAGAACTTGGCGGCATAGCTAGCCACTTCCACTTTTCAACAAGCAACAGAAAGTAAAGCAATAACTCAACCACTTATCCAGCGGGAGTGTAATACAAAAATACTGAAATGAGAAAGCTGATTAATACTACTAAATCAGCATTACAATATGACGTGAGATTCAATATATCATGAGAGAATCAAACAATATGAAGCCCAAGTGTTAGATATCCATCTCTATAACATTACAAATGACTAGGCATCATGAAAGTATGATAAGACAATGAAATACCAGGTCTGATATGAAGGAGCAGCAATCTGATATGACAGAACAACATGCACGAAAAACCAACCAGCACCCCTTCAAATGCTCATATCTCTCCAACCACACATCCAATTCACCTCAAATTACTTACAAAGGGTTCCCAAGAGCTAGGCGTCCAAATCCAGGAAGCTAGCCATCATCATTATGTAATGTCCCAATTTTAGTGTCAACATAAATTATTAATTTAAGTTGTCAAAAAGATTAAATTGGAAAAGGACAACTTAAATTAATAAAGTAAAAGTAACTTAAGTTATGAAAAGCTAAATACATTAATTAAATTACTTTTAAATATGAAATTCTCAAATGAATTTAAAGGTGAAAATGGGAAAAAGAAGGGAATTCAAGAAGTCACGGGAGTTACGAAAGAGAAAAGAATAAAAGTTCCGGGAATTCATTTGTAGGGGGGCTCGGTTGATTTGGATTTGGAAACTTGGTTTTCAAGAGCTTGGGGATGCAAACCCCTCAGTTCATCGATTTGGACGAAAACCCAAATATGTAGTTGGTGGAACTATTCAGGTTTCACGCTTGAGTTTAATGTTGTCATTTCAGAAATTTGTGAGTCTTAATTATTAAGGCATATTTCTATGTTGAGGAATTACAGTGAAATCTTTTGAAAGTTGTTGTAGGTAAATTCATGGAATAGCTGAGTATATGGATTGTAGTGATAAATTGCTACGTACAAGCCTTTCCATTTATTATTTACAAGGGTTTCAAAGAATATACTAGTGTGACAATAGGAAGATTGATGAAGGGCCATTTTAATTGCTGAATAATTTATAAATTCTATATCCGGGAAATTAGTCCATTCGTGTCTTGCGGAGCTATTCACATAATATCGATTAACATTCAGAGCAATAAAGATTGGAAATTGGTTTATTCCTAGCAATTATGTATACACTATTTCTTGGAGAGACAGAGAGTTCAAAGTTATCATGAGGCTTGCAATGAACTCTTCCCTTCTGAGGCATCGAATTCATTGACACAATTGTTGTATGTTCAAAATCGGGAAGCTCTGGAAAAGAAGCACCACTAATAAAGGTGAGACTTAATTCAAAGAGCGTTCAAAAGCCATCTTCTGCACAAGGCGTCGATGCATATTCAGGAGGTTTGGGAATTTCCATTGCTGCAGAATTGTCAATGATTGGAATTTATTAAAATATATGCTTCAGTCGTCTCTTTGAGGAGCACCAGAATGTGAAGAAAGTCGAGCTTTAAATATCAAATTGTTCCCAACAAAGATTGAAGAGAGGTGTCGGGTGTTGCTTGCAATTTGCATTTTAGAAGCCATGGTATTTCTTTAAGTAGCCATTTTGTATATTTAATATAAATCGTGGCTTTTATCCTAGAGCTAGCGCTGAAAGTAATTATCATAGCACTCCACGTTAATGATATAGCAGCTTCATGAAGAACCATTCCTTGCTAGTCTTCATCGAATGTTATTGGTGACAAGAGAATTTCTTTGGAGGTAAGAAATATGATGCAATTCAAATTCAATGTTGTCACTTCATGAATAGATCGGGAGCTTTAGGATTAAACAAAGAAAGTCGAAAAATGCCAAACCCTGAGATGTTAATGAAGTCGTGTATTATGAAGAAAAAGTGTCATCTATTGCCTTGGTTCCGCGCATAGGCACTGCAGAATGATAACTATGTGGAAGTCAAGGAGACAGGGCAATGAAGAAGACATAGTAACAAATTAAAAGAATTCAGAGAAGCTCACGAGCCAAGTCTGGGAAACGTTGACGTAATAGCACCTATCAGGAGGATGCCAAGACAGCTATCAATGTGGAGGAATCGTGATATTGTAGTTTCGTTTGTATTAAGGAGTCATCTAAATCATATCCGCCGCTTATGATCTTGGTGAATTTAATGTTACTTAGAGACAATGCTTGTGGCCACCTGTCGGCCAAGCGTAGTCTAAGTCAGCAAACTCATGGAGATAGTCGTTTAAGCTCTAGTTGCTCGATAATGAAAGGAGGCTCAATAATATCAAAGGAATTTACTTGGATGTTTTTTGAAGGTAATATTTAAGCTGCTCTTTGGCTTTCGAATAGGTGAGATGTCATGTCCCCGATTTGGAGCAATAAGGAGAAATCATTAAGTTAATTATTTGTAAGGTTTTCCAACATAAGGTTTGGTTTTCCAACGTCTGATTTGGTTTTCCAGTGTTTGGTTTGGTTTTCCAGCTTGCTGGCCTTATATTTAATTAATTTAATAAAGTGACTTAAAATAAATATTATATCATAAAGTCACCTAAGTAATAAAATAATACTATTTTCTAGAAGCTTCTTGGAGATGTGTTAGAAAAAGTATATAAGAAGCTAATTGCTAGTCATTCAAGCACACTTGGATTTTATACTTCTTACATACCTGCGTGGTAGAAAAGAGCTTGAATGCTTTCATTGGCTCGAGGGTTTGAAGACTCTAGAGTCCCAATTTCGTTTGTGAAATATCAAGCCTAGCTAGATAGTGAGGAAATCTAATTCAGGGTTTCTACTTGGGCATCATTGGAGGAATCAATACCATTG
Organism: Sequoia sempervirens; assembly: GCA_007258455.2. NCBI lineage: Eukaryota > Viridiplantae > Streptophyta > Pinopsida > Cupressales > Cupressaceae > Sequoia > Sequoia sempervirens. Next base: position 2,512 of record VDFB02275969.1, on the reverse strand, counting down.
CAATAGCTGTTGTATTATTGCAATTCTGATTACTACATTGTTTGGGGTGCATTAGCTGAAGCATTATTGCATCTTGTGAGAAGTTTGCTATAACTGTTGTATTGTTGCAACTTCTTTATGCTGAAGAAAGGATCGATTGGAGCTTCTCTATGAGTCACTTTCAGTCTTTGCTGCAGATCAAGGAACCACGATTTTATTCATTAAGAGCTGAATGTGCATCGATTTCACATGGGTATGGAAGCGCTGCCTTCCTAGGAGAGTGGTGAAGATTTTAGATGCTTGAAAAGGAAGTTATATGCTGTCATTAATTTATTTGGAGAAATATTCAGACCAGAACAGGGGCGGCTCCTTCTAGTGGTATGATTTGGCAAGTAGAAGACTAATTCCAAGCTTGCATAGTTCCCACAACATCTACTCTCAAGGGCGCTTCATATGATCAGGTTCTCTCATGTAATTTGAATGTTTTTATCAGCATATAGGGTCTTGATTAGTAGCTGTCATACATGCTCAGACTTGTAATAAATTGCATTGCAAGCCAAGAGTCTTGGCCATTCATATCAGCATTTTAATAGATATGATATCTCAATAAAGGAGTAATAAAGGTGCATGTTATGTGTTTGTCAAAATGACAATGGCTGTAGCTTCATTTCTTTCATATTAGTTTGCATGCCAACTGTTTGACTAAATGTCTACAGCTGAAAGAGATCATTTGCATATCTAGTTTGCATAACAAATGTTTGATATAATTTCTCATTGTTGTAGCTTACCTTACGCACCTCTAAGTTACATGATAAGTGTTTGATGAAATGCTCAATGCTGTAGTTGCATTATTAACATAAGAATTCAGTCATCTAGGTTGCTTGTCAAGTGTTTGCATTAATGTCCCTTGGCTGTAGATGCATATTTTCAGTCATATAATTACATTGGTGAGTCATACACTGATAGTTGCTCTACATACTCATTTAATATCAGTCAATTATACATCTTAGTTAGAGTTTGGTGAATGCATATGCTCTTTCATAACATCAAAAACCAAAAAGAGTTTGCATCAGCAAGTTCAGCTTTTGCTTGGCAAGTGTTTCACAAAATTCCCAAGGTTCCAATCAGCAAAGTTTAAGGTCAAATCTAGCAAGGGGCACTACATAAGACGATAGCTTATGTTTTGGTGTTCCTGAAAACTGCTATGTTTTGTTCTGTATTATCTGGAGATAATAATAAATTCTGGAACTGTATTATTCTTGGTCATTTAAAATCAGAATTGTATGAGTCAAGTAATTTTATCCTGAAAAGTATTGTTTGAGTCAAGTGGCATACCTGTGACATTCAAATTGCTGTTAGTTATATGGATGGTTTATATTTATTGTAATTGCAATAGTGAGATCTTTTAAATTGAATGTATTGTGAGAGACAATTGGCAAATGAACTCAAAGCTACATATCAGAACCAAACTGTTTGACAGAATGCCTGAGCATCTGTGATTAGAGAAAATCGAAAAAACTATATGCAAATTCGGGTGGATCTCTACACATTATGCACAAAATACCCCGGCACGCAAACCAATGAACCAATAGTAGATGGTACAGCTCTCTAGGGAGGTCGACCGACTAGCAAATATCGGGCTCACCTCCGAAAAATATGAGACTCCTAGCAAAGGGGCGGCCAGGAGCTAGGAAAGCATTGAGCCTATACCCACAAAATTGTTCCAACTCTCCGGAATAGTATGAGCATAAACATGGGTCAGCAGTAGACTAAAAGAACATTCCACAAAACTCCAAACAGCAAATGATCACACCAAAAATTCTCTAGAAAACATCAAAGCTACACAAAACTGAAGTAAATAGAAAAGCCATCACCATTGAAGCTCAATATGCAACCTTTGAATGAAGAAGCACCCACCATTCAACTAGGAGTTATCTTGCAAACTCGAAACTGAAGAAGAACTAGGAGGTGTACCAACCTCGAAGCAAGAGTCTAAAATAATTTCAGCAGCACTTCGTTATCATCAAATAGCTTAGTCACAAAGAGAGGAGGAGAGGCATATTTATAAGCTCCAAACCCAGAAATTCAAAACTCCTTTTCCCTCCAAGATGGGACGCCCAAATGAGGAATATAATATTATTTATTAAAAACCCCTTTATCTTGTCAACTATGGCATCCACTTTATCCTTGGCATAAAAATCATTTAAATTTTGCAAAGTCTCCAAAAGGGCATCCAACTCATGAGTCCACCTTTTAAAAACAACTAAAGTTACAAAGCCTACGCGTGGGGGCAAAAAGCAACATTAGAAAATAATATAACTTAAGTTATTAAACTTTCATTTTCTGAACTCCAAGAATGCTGGAGAAGCCACTGCCAAAACTGAACTGTCTCACTACCAGAAATAGCACTTACTAAAAATAGCATATTGCTAAAAATAGTAAATGACCCCAAACAACATTTGAGCACATTTCAAGTAGCCGTCATAACTTACTAAAAATAGAAGTCTAGAAATAGTCACTGATGAAAATGCAT